>PXIH01S0028145.1:7402-19429 GCA_003024985.2 Euperipatoides rowelli
CTATATAAAAAAATATTTTGTATCAATTTAGTCTTGTTTGACATTTGAATTGTTTAATACTATTTATATTCAACATAATTAAGGTTTATAATAATAATAATAAAAAAATTGAAACTTTTTAGCATATGTCTAGTAACATTTTAAAGCTAATATTTCTATAAAAAAAAAGATAGGCTAGTCCTGCTAGTCTAGTTACAGTAAACTGTGCATTAGCATTTTTGGAAAGCATTAGAATGGAAAATACAAAAGAAAGGGAGGGTTTTGGAGAAATGCAACTTAAGATGATTGTCAGTGTAACAGGTAAATTATATAGCCTATGTTATTTATATTGATTTTATCACATAAATTTCTACACTGCCACATGACATGAATTATTGATATTTTTGAAAAAAAAAATTAGAACTGTATTATCATTTGCTCAACATAATTTATTTTTTTACTGCAGCAGCTTTGTTTTTGCTGCATGTAAAATATGTACATAGGGTTTTGAGTCCACAGGTTCCTTGATATATGTCTGATACCTGTATCTCTTGATCCCTTTCATTAAATGTATCGTCGTGCATGTGTTCCATTTGTCTAAGCTTTTGTTTTCAGCATCTTGGAGTTCATATGCCAGATCATTTATTTTACTTTTAACAGTGTATGGGCCTTTCCATTTTTTTTGTGTTTATTTTGTTTTTGGTGCTGGACTGAACATAATTGAAAATTTTTACAATATATCCTTGCTCAAAGCTCCGAACGGCAGACTTCTTATCATAATTACTTTTTTTGATTAGCTTTATTTTTCAGCATATTTTTTTTTACTATTTTGAAATTCTCTTTTATCTGTAGCACGTCCTCCACTGCTTTAATTTTGATGCTTTTGATTTCTGGATCCTGTGCGCTGTCCAGGTTATCCCATGGTAACTTTAGTTCTCTGCCTAAGAACAATTTGGCAGGACTAAAATTTATAGTAGAATTTAGTAGTTCTCATGGTCAAGAGTAATTCTGGGTTTTTATTCCAATTTGCCTGAGAGCTGTCAATGTACGATCTTTTGAGTCATTTTAGGATCCAATTCTGTCTTTCTATAGAGTTACCTTCTGGGTGCCTTATAGATGTAAACTTTTGTTTACAAGACCAGTTGATTTTTAGTAGATCTTCGCACAGTTTTATACGAACTGAGATCCATCATTGACAATATTTTTTTCAGGCATTACATATCTACCAATGAACTGATGTACGTGTTGGCATAAAGTTTTGGAAAAGCTGCTTTTCAATGGAAAGGCTTCGATCCATTTGGAGTAATGATCGATAATGACTAGTATGAAGTAGTTACCTGAACTTGATCTCCTTTATGGTCCCATGTAATCGATTGAAATAAGTTCTAGTGGTCTCGATACTTAATTAGATACCATTGTGTCATTTACTACTGAATTTAGTAGTAAACTCCAGAACAAATCTTCCAAAGTTTGTTCCTAATTTTAGTTATTATTTCATCTGCAAGGATACATTATTATGGTTCTTCTTTTCATTATTTCTTTTAATTTTATTTTAGGATTAAGCTCTCTATTAGTACTCTCTGTCTTCAGATATAGCCAATCTAAGCCCTTTTATCTGAAAGAAAAAGAATCCATAACATTATTCATTGCCAGTGAAATTTTATTAATTATATACAGTACAAACTCTGATATGCATAAAACCAAGTTTACATTTATATATTTCCAGACATCGATTTTATTGCTAAAATCCTATTTCCAACCTTACTCACCTGGTAGAGTTCCAGAGGAAGTGAAGTCACCATAATTTGCTGTTTTTTTTAATGGCCAAAAATTATTCCTGACAAGCCTGAAGCCATTTAAATTTTTTTTTTTTTGGATTTTTTCCTGATGTTAGCAAGGACAGCAGTCTTTTTATTTGTGCGTAGTCCTTAATATGATGCCTCAATCAACCTGCCATGCCTAGGAATGCTTATGTTTCTTCGAAGTTAGTTGGTACTTTGTATGTTTCAATTGATTGAATTTTATCATCATCCATTGTTTACTATGCAACCCAGAAATTTAAATTTGTCTTTACAAAATTGGCTTTTCTTTAATTTAATTAATAAGCCATTTTTAAATAATATTAAAATAATTTTTCAATCATGTAAATGATCGTCAAAAGTTATTGAAAAGACGATTATGTCATCTAAATATGACAATACACATTTACCTAAGACAGGGCCCAATACTTTGCACATCATTCTATTGAATGTGGCTGGTGCTGTCTTCAAGCCAAATGGCATTCTTAAAAATTGAAAAAGCCTGTGGCTACATGCAAAAGCAGCTTTTGAAATATCGCGGGGATCCAATAGGCACTGACACAATCCCATAGTTAAATCTAGACTAGTATAATATTAACAGCATTGTAGTGAACTTAATATGTCTATCATATCTGGTATAGGAAATTAGTCGGTGTAATATTATTTAATTGCTCGTAGTCCATACAAAATCTATAGGGGCCATCTTTTTTTTTTAACTAAATGTACTTCAATGAGCCCCAGCTCTAATAATTTATCTATTTTGGAATTGATAGCTGTTGATTTTTTAGAATATATTTTCCTTGCTATAGGCTTTGCATCGTCCATATTAATTGTATGGGCTCTAACATTTGTCAAGCCTGAAATCTTGCTGAAACATTTTTCGTGATTTTTCAGAAATTTATATAAAGTGTCATATTAATTATCATTTAATAGGTTGGGTTTCCTACTATTTCTTTTAATTCTTTATCAAAGGTTCTAATTACTTCTTTATTCTTTATTAAATTTATTTGTAGGGGTTGTCTTTCATACAGTGTATGTGTCAGAAATCTTTTTTTTTTCTGATCCAATTTTCATCGTCTGTCTCATTATCTTCTCTCGAATGTTTTTTTTATTAAGTCCTCACTCCCTTTGTTGTCATACATGCTATTGTCGGGAATACATTCTATATACTGTAAGTCTGTAACTCACCCAAATATATTTGTTTTTTGCCATTAAAGTATAATTGATTATATTTAGAAATTGACTTACCATATTTATTTCATAGGGCTTAATACTGTTTTTAAGTAAAAAGTCTGTTTTTTCTAACCTTGCCATTTGAAAGCCACTCAATGCAATTTTTTAAGTTGATAGTTATGGCATGTTTAGGGTTCATATAAATCCAACACCAAAAAATAGGCATCTCTCTTGGGGAAGGGGGGGTAATATAGAAAATTAAAACGTTTGCTCAGGATATTTGTCATAGGACTCATATACAGTTCATTTATAAATACTGTGTTTTAATGAAAAATATAATTCAAAACCAAATCAGTTATTTATTATAGTCGAAGTTTTAAAGTTTTTTTTATAATTTTGACAGTCTATTTAAAAGTAATTCTTAGAAATCTGGGACAATGATATTAGTGGGAAATGATTGTGAATTATTATTATATTATTTAATTTCTGTATAATTTTAGCTTGTATTGTTAATTAATTTTATTTCTGTATTTTTTGTAATTAAATTTGAACAATAAATTATGTTTACGTCCTCTTTGCAAAAAAAAAAAAAATCTATCTTACGGTAATCATTTCGCTAAACTATAGGATATTGAATAGAAACTGAGAAAGAACAATCAACATTTGAATTTATATCTATTTTAATAGATACCGGTATACATTTATAAATTTTATATTCATAATGTTAAAAAAAAAAATATTAACTTAGTATATACAGTATATATGTTAATAAATTAAGCATGACTTCCATGATAATTTTTAATGCTTGTTTTGGTGATTGGCCACACCCCCGATCACATGACTGTCAGACGCAATTGTAATTTTCGTGTTAGAAACTTATAATGTTGACTCATGATTTTCGTTACCAAAATTCATTCAAGGTTTCTTTATTCTTATTTAAAAAAAAAAATTTAAAAATTGGACAATATGGGACATAATATGGAAATAAGGGTCTTAAAGGTGTTCCAACAAGCCTTTTTGGAACACCAGGACAGAGGAGCCAAATTATCATTTGCTACTCTAACCAGTAGCAAATCACAGAACAAATCGTCCTGATTTCTTCTAATTTTAAATACACTTTGCCTAAAACGTTACTATTACAATGATTGATTTTAGAATGTGTTTATAATGTTAAATGCAAATAGTTTATTTGTATATTTTATTTAAAATTTATTTGTTTCTAGTTTATGTGTGTAATTGAAACTATGTCTATCCTCTTTCCACCCACTCCACCCTTGTTGAGCATAGTCTTCTGCATAGCCATCCTTGATACCCCCGCCCCGAAACAAAAAGAATATAAGAAATATAATCATTATTTGAGAATTTCAAAAAAGAATACAAGAATTATATTTATTAATGAAGAATTTATGAACAATGAAAAAAAAAACAATACTAGAACATCTAATTCTGTGATTTTTAATATTATATTTGAGTAAACTACAGTTGCCATGGTTACAACTCAACTATATTCTAAAACCTTCGTTGCTAGAAACACATTGTAGATTTACTCACCTGTGGAGCTCTTACAGCACTGATGTCACTATAATTTACATAAGAGCAGATGACATACAGTAACAACCTATCAGGAGAAAATAAGAAAAACACGGATAGCAACCCCTGAGTACACAAAGGGCTGCAGAGGCACATTCCATCATTATGATCTTGAAAGAGAAAATTAAGATGGAAATGATTACTAATGATTATGAAGACAAATTATGATTAAGAATGATCCGAACATAGGTAGAACGGACATGCAGAAATGAAAGCATAGAGACAGAGACTGACTCCAGACTCGAGCATGTAATGAACCGAAATGATGCAGATTCCATAGCTAATCATTGAGAATGCCCACCTGATGCCGACCCAAAGACCTCAGCCACCCTCCAGCAGGCAACCTCTCAACCTACAGCCAATGTTTAACTTGAATTTACCACAGAAACCCGAGTTTTTCTAGCAATGTTCTCCAGCAATCCTTTATCGCAGATATGACCATAAATTCTCCATTCACTCGCAGTTAAAAAATTTTCTTGAATTTCCCCAGAGACTCTCATAATAGCAAAATTGACTTTATTAAGACTTTAAATCTTAAGATTTATCCTTTATAATTCTTAGCAAATGTACGTTTATATTCTAAACTTGTTAATTATTTTTCAAGAAAAAAAATGTATACAGCTTGTACAGTATATATTATATATAAAAGTGAAAGTTTTGGATATGGATTTGTGTGTGTGTGTGTATCTGTTCAAAATGTTTACATACTTCCCAACATGGCATAAACTTGAAATTTGGCATATGTGAGGTACAAATGCCAAATTTTCAGTGTAAACAATGTATTAATTATAACAATAGAATTTTTATTTTGGTGTGGGTAAGGGAAGGGTGATAAAACTGAAGGATTTAGTATAAATTCTAACATTGCACAAATTTTAAATTTGGGTGTGGGTAGGATTTTTATTGTAGGCAATTGGTATAGTCTTTTTGATTTTGGGGGTGGAGGGATGACTCTGAAATATCTAGTATACATCCAACATGGAACAAAATTGAAATGATAAAAAAATTACTTTTTATTTTATTTTTGGTGGTGGTGGAGAGATGACCGTTAAGCTTTTAAGACACTACCCAACTTGGACTAAAATTGAAATTTGTCAAGTGGGTAGGTTCCATAAGGTAAACAATGAAAATAGACTTTTTGATTTTTTTTTTTTTTTTTTTTGGAAAAATGCCCCAGCATTGTTTAGCAGTTAGAATTATATAACCTTTACTCACTTGAAATAAAATCTAACATCAACTTCCGGTTAAGATGGCGGACTGCTGCCAGCTCGTAACCGATCTGTTTCAAAATGATTTAGTTAAATGATTTCAATTGCTTCAAAATTATATGCTCAACTTTGACAAGATGCTATTACTAATACTGATTTCAATTCTGAAAGATATATTAAACTTTTAAAAAATCCTAGTTATTGGCACAAGGATATGTTGCTGATTTAGAAAGGGTACCTTTTTACATTGTTCAGTGAACAGCATGATATGAGACTTAATGTAGGCCTAATGGAAATAATGTTGGAAGTGATAAAGATAATGAAAATGACTCAATCGTAAGTATCTATTTTCCTAGAAATTCTAGGTATTTAGGTATAGACTTTATTAATGAAGATACGAAAAATATAGTTCAAAATCAATTTAGGCGTTTTTGGAATAGTTATGTTGTTCCCTCAATGATGCAGTGTTAAGTCAGCAATTGAATGTAAGAGTTCACTGGTACCCTGCTGACGAAGATATGAGTAAAGTTAAAGTTGCTTTAAGTTCATATAAAAAGATTAATAAATTTGAAAATGATGAGTTAAGATTAAGGATGATATTAATTTCAAATCAAGCCTAATTTCATTGATAGGAGTGTTAAAGCTAGGAGTACAATTGCAGGTTATACCCCACACCATGATGGTAGGGGTATCCCAGTTTTAATCACAATTAAGGTAAGAGAATCCATTTGCCTATCACCCAGGCAAGTTGGGCATAAATCTCAAGAATGCAGGAACAAGAAGTGCTCCTTTTGTCTTGAATGGTACTCTGATGATCATGAAAAGTGTAGATATAAAGAAAATAGTAAACCATTATATTCTAATGTTCTTAAAAATAAAAATGATATGGAGGAAGAAATTACTTACCCCTACAATTATGATCCAGATTTTGGTTTGGCTGAAAGTGGTAAAAACAAGAAACATTGAAGGAGAGGGATATGAAGAAAGTGTTACAGGAGAGGCCTCAAATTTATTATGACAGTAATACTTTAAATNATTTTTCTAAGCAAATAAATATGAATATCTGCTAAACTGCGACATGTTTGTGTGTGTAGAAACTAAAATATTGAAATGACATATCAAACTAATCTTTCTTTTTCAGATGCCTTTCCTAGCGATCGTGAGACCTTTCTATCGGGGCAGAGATAATAAAGGGCTAGTCCCTCTTTCTCCTCTTAATCCCTAGTTGGCTGGTTTGGGCTGGTATTTAGTCAGGGATTTAGCTAGCTCTCCTTTTTCTCATCAGATTGTGTTGGCTTATTAGCCCCATAAGTGTTTTCATAAAAAGTTGACACAATCGGACCCAGTTTTGTTAAATATTACATCTTTAGGATAGCCTCTGCTTGCTTAAGCCTACATTTAGTTATGTTTAAATTAGTAATTTCTAATTTGGGCATTTGCAGGTATGTTTAATAGAGACTAGTGATGGAGATCTAATATTTATCAGGTGATTTTCCCTGGAACATATCTCCGATCTGTAGCAACCAAGATGTATTGGGACCGTGTGTGCGCTTTTGCGTGAAGTCCCCCAAGCCAAGGTTGGGAGATAATAGAGATATTTCCAAGTCAGGGTCGTATTTGTGGCTTAGTATATGGAAACACACTGCCAAGACTTGAGTGCTGTTATAGGCTACAGATATGACCGATATTAGTGGTCAAGCTCCTAGAATCAAGCGTTTGTAAATTATGTATATTCCATATACAGTAGGTGAATAGATATTATTACACAGATTGTGAACCTAGAAGCCAGGCCCCCCCATCTTAGTAGGCACCTTCAATATTTGTTATGGCTATGTGTTTTCCCACATTGCCACATACCCACGTCGATTTTGGAGGTATGTAGTCATGCAAATAAAGGAATTTGTCTAGCTAGGATGCTAAATTAGCTTACTTTGTGCAAATAGTCCTTCTCTGGATAGAATAGAGCTAAATAGGGTGGAGGGAAACTCTATGAGGAGGACTATGGCCAGCCTGGCAAAGCCTTACCACTATTGGTATTTGACATGTAAGGGAAGAAAATTGGCATCCACGGCAGGATTTTGGGACTAAATAAGGCAATCTTCTGATTAAAATTAAATTATTTATACTTTATTAGATAATCTTAGTCAAATTAATTTCTTCAGATAGTATTCTGAAGTGGCATCCACAGAAAAACTTTGAATTTTATTTTACGTTACATTAAAATTTTGAAACGCCATGTTTATTCTTTTAGTGTAGGTTCGCAGAAATAGATATGCTCATTTCAGTATGCATGTTTCTCACACGCACAAACAACCTTATTTATTGATATACTGTATATATATATTTTGTAAATTTGAGAAATTTTCAATGTTTATTATTCTAATTTTTGTGTATGTAATTATGTCAACTGAGCGCAATGGAGATTCCAGAGAACCCGGATGCAGCTAAAGCGAAGACCAGCATTCCTCTTGAAACTAATTTTAATAAAGAAATAATAAAAAGAGATAATGTAATTAGAATGTTGAGAGAGAAATTAGCGAGTCAGGATGAGGCCATAAATGAACTCAAAGGTTCATTGAACTCGTTGAGGGCCGCAATAGTTGGGGAGCACAAACCGAGTCGACCCCCTCATCTCACAAGATGAAGATACGCAATTTATAGCCCCTAAATTAGCTGAAAAATCTGTTGAAAGCTTAAATCCCTTCAGTCCGCACAATAACTTAAGTTTTGCATCCCCAAATGTAAATGAGGAGACGCAATCTCCAAGTAGGCCCACACCAGCGCAAAAACACTTTCATTGCCACAACTGTAATTCGAACAGTAACCCCATTAACCTAGTGTGCCAGATGCCAGAAGGCTGGGCTGTGCAGGGTGGATATGATGTCTCTACCGAGCTCGCCCCGTTTCAGCTACTAAAGGACGATGTCTTCGGGATTAAGCGATATATTACAAAATTCCGAGCTTTACACGCCCAATACAAATAGCCTGAGGCTAAAGCCAGGTTTATTCTCAAAAAACAAATAACGGGGAAGGCCAAAGCCATGTATGTAGTGGGATTAGGGAGCCAAATTTTCCTAACTTAAGAGGAAAGGCTACGCGATCTGCAAAAGTTATTTTCCCTTCAGCTTGACAAAGAACAAACATGTAAGCTTTTCAATGCATGAAAACAGGGCTTAGACGAGAGTGCAGTAGGCTACCGATTAAGGCTCTTCACGCTAGCTGAGCCACTACATCCCCACCTGGTAGCTCATTAGTATAAAATGCAGCTAGGAAAATATAGGGGAGGTATATTGCCCAATCTAGCAGTAGAGCTAATCAGAAAGGGAAATATGACATTAAAGGAAAGCACAGACTATATAGAGGAAATTGAAATAAAATTTAAGTTGCTTGAGGTGAAACTAAGACAATAAATAGCCTATCAGTAGGCCCTAATAACGAGTCAATGTTTGCTAAACAGACAAATTAAAATTAGCTATCTCAGAATTAACTCAGCAAAACAAAGTTAGGCTAGAAAGAGAAAGGAAAATGAGGCAGATGGTGTGTAAATTTTGTAAGGGCCTGGGGCATATCAAACGGTATTGTAATAAGAAGCTAAGACAGGGAACCCCAAACTCTATTGGCTCAGACAGTACGACTCCATTAAACCCCAAAGCCCTACACTCCTAGGATCCGTAAGTGTTGGGGCCAACAAATTTGATAGGCAAATCGTACCACCTAAGTCTGAGGCATTTAAAGACGTTAAGGAAACTAACAATATCTCAAATGAAATTAAGGAAGGACGGAAGATGGCTAATAAAAAGAAAGCTAACAAAGCTAAATGAAATTAGCTAAATTACAACAGGGCCGAGAAACATAACGTAAGAAAAAATACAATAGGCCTACCTAGTTCACCATTGCATCCACACCAATTCATAATGTTTAACTTATGGAAGATCCTAAGCGAAGAAAATCCTGTAGAAAAGTGTAAAAATAATCCTGAGTGATACTGTAACAATATTATAGTCGCTTCAGGCACGAATAACGTTACCGCACCACACAAAAAAAGTAAGGGTGCATTTGAGAGTCTAGGAAAAGTCGTAAGCAAAACAAAATGGTGACGCAAAAAAAGAAAGGCAAAACGAATAAATCTAAACCCATTTCCACAATAAAATTTTCCAATACCTACGAGGACAAGCCTATTATACTCGTAGAGGTATTCGGAAAGAAAATATATGCTTTTCTCGATACTGGCACTGGAAAATTGCTTATCGATGAAAGCTGCATTAGGCACGACCAATTAAGCAACAAAACAATGGCGGTCTTCATCAAATCTCCAGTGTCAGAGAAAACGTTGACCGGTATCAAAACAATTATAAACGTCAAAATACTGTAGCTAACGTAAGCATATTAGCCAGCGTGTGTAGTAAGAATGCAACAAAAAGTAGCATTCCAAATGATTTTAGGCTTTGACTGGTCTGTATTATACGATGCTGTGATAGATTGCGAACAACGTACAGTTAAACTCCAGCTCAACAAAAATAGGGCCTATGATAGAGTGAACAACCAATCAAAAGGAAAGCATGAATTTATCTGCGAGACTACCCTAACCATCAATAATCAAAATAGCGATGATTCTAGCGAATTATATGGGCTATTTAGAAAGTCAGAACTAGGCTTGAGTGACACACACAGGTGAGAATTAGAAAATATACTCACAAAACATAAAAATATCCTCATAGAAGATGTAATAAATATGACAGGGGAAAATATTCCACCATACAAACCAAAGTTCAAAAATGACACACCGATTTACCAACAACAGTACAGTATCCCCCAATACCTATACGAACCATTACGTTTACAACTAGATAAACTGGAAAAGGCCAATATTATAAAAAAGGTACATAGCCCTTACAATTTGCCCATCCTAGTATTACCCAAAAAAGACTCCAAAGAAGTCAGAATATGCCTAGACTTACGCAAAATTAACAAACAGATCATAAACGAGCAATATCCGATCATGCACATAGAAGATATATATATACTCGAAAACTTAGGTGGCGTGCATATATTCAGCAGTGTCAATCTAAATAATGGCTACTTTAATGTAAAATTAACAGAGGAAGCCCCCAAAAAAGTTTGCCTTTAGTGTACTGTTCGCAAAATAAACATTCACCCGCCTTTGTCAAGGATGCTTAACATCCGCGGCCATTTTTTCTAAAAATAATGGTAGAATGTTTAAATCACATATTAAAAGGCCATGTATTCGTCTACCTAGACAACATAATCATACATTCACCCAATATAGAGGAACACCTAAAAACGTTAGAAGAAGTGCTCACTGCTCTAGAAAAGGTTAACCTAGCTTTCAAACCCTCTAAATGCCGTTTATTCAGAGAGTCTATAAAATATTTAGGGCATATGGTCGATAAAAACGGCTGCAGACCAGTTGAAAACAGCATCTCCGCCATACAAAAACTAGCTCGACCAACAACAGTAAAAGGAGCGAGAAGCTTTCTTGGCAGCCTGAATTTTTATAGAAAATTTGTAACAAACTTTGCCGAAATAGCTGCCCCTCTTTATGATTTATTGAAAAAAAAAAGAAATACCACTGTTACCTGGAATGAAACTAATTACAGCACCCTTACTAGCTTTCCCAAGATACGACAAACCATTTATTATAAATATGGACGCTTCACTTACATCACTAGGATTGGAGCAAGAAAACTAAAATGGCGAGTTCCAACCAATAGCTTATGGCAGTCGGAGGCTAAATAAAGCTGAGCGAAACTACACTGTCATAGAACATGAAGATTTAGCCATCGTGTTTGCTCTAGACCATTTCAAACATATGACTTATGGGAACAAAATAATAATATTGACAGACCATAAACCATTAATTTACATGATCGAACTAAAAGACACGAATTCTAGAGTGGCTATTTGGATGATCAGTATACAACAAAATGACATCCATTTTGAACATATTCCCGGTAGGTTGAATAGCTTTGTTGACATGCTCTCGCAAAATCATGAAGAGCCCGAGACCAAGCCTGAGACTAACACATGCACATTAGAATTAGCAAAAGACCAATCAGAATTGAGCTAATGCAGCAAGAACAAGAAAAAGACGATTATTGTAACAACCTGATAAATAGAATAAAAGAAGGAAACTTAAGGGGAGACGAGGTGCTGAAAACTATTTTCCACATTATTAAGGCTAGAATTCTAAAATTTTGCTGAAATGTTACTCTTGATGATATAAGATTAAATATAGAAAATAATTCCCATCATGCATT
>PXIH01S0028223.1:4656-17130 GCA_003024985.2 Euperipatoides rowelli
ATCTATCTATCTATCTATCTATCTATCTATCTATCTATCTATCTATCTATCTATCTATCTATCCATCCATCCATCCATCTATCTATCTATCTATCAATCTATCTATCTATCTCTATCTATCTATTTATATATCTAGCTGTCCGTCCATCCATCCGTCTGTCCATCCATTATCCAACACATCCATCCATTCATCCATCCATCTATCTATCTATCTATTTGTCTATCTATTTTTTATATATTATTGTGTGTTGAATGTGATGAGATGAATGATTGAGGGGGGGGGAGGCTTAAGGGGTTATTATTATGATGTGTGTTGTGTTGCAAGTGAATATAATGGACTTTTATTAGACCAAAAAACTGATTGTTAAAAATTATAATAGATCTTGTCTAAGAACTTCAGAGATTGGCAGATATCCATGATTGGATCGTATATGTATCTCTTCATCTGTATTGATACAAATTGGTTTTGCTAGTAAGCTTACATGTGTGAATAATGTCCATAGCTGCTTATTTTCANCATGATTGGGTGGATGGTATTTGGCCATAATGGCAAGGTGCTTCGCAGAAGCAGACAAGTGTACACGAAAGCCATTAACAGGAAATTTGCGACATCAAATAAATTTATCACCAATTTCATGATATAGGTCAAATGGGACATTTTGGGGATTTAGGCCCAATGACTGTAAGTCCTGGATAAATGTGTGGATGGCAGATTCTAACCTAGGGCAAGACTGGAATTGGTGTCCTAGTGACAAATCCTTTTGGTTGCATAAAAGGCACTTAGAATTAGTGTTCATCCCTGCTAGAGAAAAGAAGACAGAGGTGGCTACCTTCCCTTGCTTCATGCTCCACAACTGATTATTTAGGACTGCAGTTGCAATTGATCCATGTATTGCCTTCCAGTCTTGTTTTGTAAAAGTGTCATCTTGGTCTTCTATGTTTGTGGTTGCTATGGTGGTATACGGTATATGTTTTTATTTTTCCACTTTACTCGTTTCCAGTAAACTGGTATTTTTATGACATGATCTGTTTCATTTGCAAGTTGAGCGGTTACTCTGGCTTGATATTGGCATGGCGGAAGCTTGGATGGAATCCATTCATCTACTACCTGATTTATGGTTGACAATATATGATCCAAATTTCTTGTTCTTATTTTAGGTTTGTATGACAATATTTGATCTATTGTATGTCTTGATGTTATATGCCTGAGAAGTGGTCAGTCCATAAGTTGGTTCCACATTGTATAATACCTTAGAATTAAAGCATGGAAGTTCAATGTATCCCTTTTTTATTTGTTGGCAGGAAGACTGTATTAAGCCTATTCCATGCACTGAATGCTGCTTCATAAGGTGGAAGTTGGTGTAGAAGCAATAGATCAGGGACAGTATGGAGGACACAGAAACCAATATCAGACTTGTTATAACTATTGATAATGTTTTCTGTGAGTTGATGAAGTATGGTCTTGTTGTCCATCATCATGGAACGTGATAAGTAATTTATTCTATATGTATGAAGTCTATTTAAGAGAGATGAAATCCAAGCCTCCTTTTTTTAATGGGCAGTGATAAATTCTCAGGTGGCAGCCAATGTTTCACCCCCCCCCCAAGAGCTTAAACAGGTCTGTCCATCTAGGCCATAGTTTTGCATTTACCCAGGATGCCCTTCTAACATAAGGTAAATCCTTGAGAAATGTACTGCTCTGGCTATTGAACTTTTTGTAGACATAATTAGGTTTTCCCATTGTGCAGGAAAAATGTTCTCCTTGCTTGAAAATGTGATACCAAGAATCGTTATAGAATACCTGGATATTAGGATATTAAGATAGGAAGCCTTTTTTCTATTGGGCTGTTCAGATAAGTGAAGAATGGAGCAATGACAGATTTCTGAATGTTCAGCTCAGTTTCCGAGTATTTTGCAATTTCTTTAAAGGCAAGGGCTATGGGCATAACCATATCTCTAGACTTGGAAGCTGGAAGGTCACGTCATCTGCCAATGCTGTGACTAGACTATTATTAGAAGTTTGTCATGTCCCAATATGAGCATAGCAGTATTTAGTACTGGTTGTAGAGCCAGAGTATACAGGAAAATGGCCAGTGGGTCCCCTTGAGTAGTTAAATGTTGGTGAGAGTGTTGTGTCATTTTTTATGGAGCATGAAAATTTTGTATAGAATGCTTTTATCATGTTTATAAGTGATTCAGGAAGGCCTATGATAGAATGAAGATGGAATAAGAATTTGTGGTTCACTCTATCAAAAGCTTTCCTCTGGTCTAAAGACAGAATGTATAGTGGTCTTTGACCACAATAGAATCTCTAATAAATGACAATGAGTCGGAAATTGTCCTACCTGGTGTAACATTCTGGTATGGTGGAATTACATATGGTATGACCAGTTTAAGTCTGTTAGCTCTTGCCTTAAGAACAGTAACCACACTCATTTTATAGCAATGGGATGCCAATTCGACATTCCTGAGGTCTCCACCCTTTGCAATTAAGGTAATAACTGCAACTGATGATATCTCTACAAGATGACCATTTTTTACCACTTTTAGCACCCAGCTATGCAAGATTGGCCCCAACAAAGTCCAGAATTTNCAATAAAATTCCATTGTAAGTCTGTCTATGCCTGGAGCCTTGTTAACCTTCATTGAAGTGAGCATGTGCTCAAGCTCGCCCAAAATGAACATTCTCCGAAAGATCTTCCGCCAATTCGGAAGGAATCCTAGGAAGACCGTATGTCATATTGTGAGTTGGTGTCTGAGTGGCTGGTTCCGGCATATATAGTCTCCTATGAAATGATGTTAAGATGTTTTCAATAGATTCTTAAGAGCTCACAATCTTCCCTGAAGATGGATCTTTGAGGAATAAAATACGGTTTGGTGGACCTTTAATTTGGGGTGTATGTGAGTCCTGCTGCTTGAGGATTCTCTGTTTATGATGAATCCAGTACTGTCTAACAAAATTAATGCATTTGAGCTTGAGATTTTCCCAAAATCGTAGAATCTCTAGATCCATTGGCATATTTGCTATGTTAGCTTCCACAAAGTTGGTCATGGCTTTGACGAAAGGTTTGTCAGCTAACAATGTATTCTTAAATCTCCAGTATGGAGGTCTTGTCCAGAGTTACTTAGTAATTGAGAGTTGTGCGTATAACAGGATGTGGTCTGTTCTATAAAATGGCAGTAGATTGAATTCCCTTATTTTCAGGAGCCAATCCTTAGGAATGCATATATAGTCCAAGATGGAATGACCCATGGTACTAAGTGCTCCTGATGATGCCATAGATATTGGTATAACAGCTTCTCCTATGGTTGAGATAAGGGAGTTGATCCAGATCCCATACTTAGGTTTTATTGCTGTTTTATTGGCCACAGGTTTGATGAGTTGTATGTTGAAATCTCCCATGCACATGAAGATAGGCTTAATATTATTGGTTTTGAAATATGGACCATCTACTGAAATGTCATTAAACACTGTTTGCTGAGAACAATAGTATCTCTAGTAGAAACTGAAGATGGTCGATCCTGAAGAAAGGGAACTGCAAAGCCTCAAATTTTGAGTATGTCTGCCCAATCTAGCAGAACTGAAGCAAGCTCAGTCCCACTTTGAGGAAGATGTACATTGTACAAAATAATATGACTCCCATTAATTGTGCATGATACATCTTAGATGTGATCATGGGTCACATCCAAAGATTCATGGACTTTGACATGGCTTTTATTAATCCATACAACTAGATCTGAACAAAGTTATTGGGTAGGAGATTCTATAAAAGATCCATAATAGTATTATTTGGGATTTCCTTGAAATTTGTCTCTTGCAGACCACATAATGAAATGTTCATATTATGAAGTAGTTTATCAATAATTGAGCTCTTATGTAAATATCTGCCAAAAAAAAACAGCAGCATTCAATGATGCTAAGTGAACTAGGTCCATAATCAAGTTTTAATGTTTTTTGATTTTCTACCATCTGGTTGAGACAAACTCTTGATGTCTTGCTTGGCATTATAGAATGACTTATAGCTCTGAGTAGTGTGAGTATTCTGAGGCATCANGGACAACATGAAGTCTATCTTCTCTATTATGTTAGGATATTTGTTTCTAAGTGTTGTTAGAGCATTGTGTGTATTTGCAGAGCAGAAAGATCATATTGATGTCAAGAATTCCTCCATGGTAGTTGGAGTTGAGTTTATGTTCTCTTGTAGATGCTTGGGATTTTTTGCCCAAATTTCTGCAATAACCAACCTTGGCTAGTCCCTTTTTTGTGTTGTCAGAGGTGATGAGAATGGGTTGCCCAGGACTACAGGTGTCCTTTAGCCTATGCTAGCTCATCATTATGGTATTAAGAGATGATGGACCATCCTTAGTTTCATCATCTGTTAAGCTATCTGATAAAATAGAACTGACCATTGATCTGGTGTATAATTTTGAGGATGTAATGTCTNAAAAGTCTCCAAGCTTAGGTGTTTTCCTAGACTGTGCAGGAGGTTTAGTGTCTTCTACTGAAGTTGCTATTGTTTTCTTCTTCTTCTTACAAGCAGTCTTCCAATCCTGATTAGAAGAGGTAATTACCTTATCAGGATATTGCAGGGGTTGGCAGCCATATTGGGTTTCAAGATATAACAAAATATCTCTAGTTGCAGGAGGGGTCCCAAAACTTTCCTGTCTTGGAGTTGAAGACTCAGCTGCTGTGTTATTGTTTAATAATTTTTGATGAGGTTTCATCCTGCTTGTGTCTCTCATTCCCGATGAATCAGGCTTTTTTGAGTTCTTTGGTTTTTTTTATTTTTCTAATTTTTGTAAGTTATTCGCACATAGTTCTGCACATCCAAGATGGCCAACTTCTTGTCCACCATTTTGTTTTTTATTTTGGGGAACCCAAAGTCATGTGACCAAAATGGCCACCATTTTTAATAATAAAAAATTTTCAAAAAATTTTTTAAAAAATATTTTCTAAGTTTGTGCGCACAGTTCTGCACATCCTATGATATCACTTNATAATAAAAAATTTTCAAAAAATTTTTTAAAAAATATTTTCTAAGTTTGTGCGCACAGTTCTGCACATCCTATGATATCACTTAAGGTCCACCATCATGGATTTTGTGTGATGCATTATAGGAGGTGGCCCAGAACCTCAGAAAAATAATATGACCTGAAGTAAGCCATTTTGAAAACTGCAATGCATTATGGGGTGACCTAGAACCCAGACAGGATTTTTTTGATGTATTATGGGTAGGTGGCCTAGAAACCAGACAGGAAACAGGAAGTCAGCCATCATGGATTTTGTGATATATTATTGGTAGGTTTCCTAAAACCCATACAGGAAACAGGAAGTCAGCCATCTTGGATTTTGTCACTTCCGGTTGTAAAAAGCCCTATACTTTTTAGAAACAGGAGCCAGAAGTTGGCCATCTTGGATTTTTAACCGTAAGTGGAAGGGGCATATTTCCCATAATGCATCATAATATAACATAATTTCTGGTAAAATGATGTTATTTCCGGTTAAAATACAGGAATCGGTAGTCGGCCATCTTGGATTTTGGCTGAATATGGAAGTGACCTTTGACCCGGAACTGGCCCAGAACTGCTGTTATTTATCTACTAAGGTCATATATACAGTTTTTCTGATAGAAAAAAACATAAAAATCATTCTGATCTACATTTGGACAAATATCAGGGAACAAAATAATTCTCCCTGAATTTGAACTGGCTACATTGGGGTTAACAGTTTGGTCTAGTCGGCAGCCTTACAAATAGACCAGCCCAGCAGGGCATTTTTTCTGTTTTTTAAATCATAATAATATGTCGATAATAACAGCATTTTGAAAACAGGAAGTGATGTCATCCAAGATGGTGGCCAAATTTTCAAGTTTGAAAATCCAATATGGCTAACTTCCTGTACCCATATATGGGCATATGACATAATATTATGATGCATTCTGGGTATTATTATGATGCATGAAGGAAGATTTTAATCTCATTCTCATTCTTGTTCTTGCTCTCATTCTCACTCTTGTTCTCATTTTTATGCCCATATATGTGCTAATGATGTCATATTATGATGCATGATGGGAGATCTCATTTTCATTCTCGTACTTTTTCACGTTCTTGTTCTCGTTCCCATTCTCATTTTCATTATAATGCATGATGGGATATATTAGGATGCATGATGGGATGGATTATGATGCATGATGGGATAGATGCCCCACCCACTTTGAATTTTAGAAAACACACCCGGAATCTTTTCAAGATGGTGGCCAAATTTCTATTTTTTCCAGATATTAAAGCTTTTAAAGCACTTTTATCAGAATAGTATCCGGAATATTAGGATGCATGATGGGACATCTCATTCTCATTCCCGTTCTCATTCTCATTCTCACTCTCATTCATCGACTTAGATTTTTTTTCACAAAAATTAGAAAATGGTAGAGGGGAGGGCGGGTGTTCAACTCACATGAGTATGACATCATGCACCACATCCGGGGTCTTATATACAGCTCCAGTAAAAATTTCAAGTCATAGTACCAGATGCATGATGGGAGTGATGTCATAAAATTCAATATGGTGTATACCTCTACCACGTATGTCACTCCCACAACTATTTCCATATCCTTCAATCCTAAATAACTTCCGTTACAAAAAGATAAAAAAAATTACTTTTAGAGACATCACAGGGCATGGACCGCAGTGAAAACAACATCTGGGTCTTTTAGGCAGGAATCTTTCTGATTTGTCACTATAGAGTATAAAAGCCTTGATTTTCCAGCTTTAAATCACTTCATCCTGAGCTCTCTCACAAGAAGTAACTCAACTATGAAATGCAATAATACAGAGCAGTTAGAAGCCCTCAATGTTAATTTAATCATAAATATGGAATGCTTGAACATTATTTCCAATGGGGATATAGATGCTATAGTGACCGATGAAATAAATAGTTTATTTGTGGTACTTGTCCGAAGTGACATTGCCACTCTTGAAGAACAGATCGCTATCAAGTCCCATATCCTAGTCACTGCAGCCTGGGAAAAATATAAGTTACAGCAAGAATTAGCTCTCAAGAAAAAAGAACTTATATGTATTTGTATAAACTTAATTTTTTTTTTCTAAGTCTCTATTTTATTTTTTCTGTTTATTTATTTTTTGACTATTTTATTTTTTCAAACTATTCATGACTTTTTTTTCTGTTTATTTTTTTAGAAAGTTATGCTATAACTAAAATGATACCGGAGATTATTACTATCCCAGAGTCCCCACCTGTATCACCGGTCATACCTTTAAAAGCCGATAAACCCAAGATACCATTCCAATCTAGATGTCATGAAAAAGACTGTCATGAATTAGTACCCATCGAATAAAATTTAAATGATTATCCTAAATTTATATTTTATTGTATGAAACATAAAAGATGTGGCTATTATGGTTATTCTAATATTGTTATGTAGAATTCCGTTTATTGTGCTATCGTCGATCATAATTACGATGGATTTGCACAGAGAATGCCATCACCCTACTATAATGCTGAGGATGATAATGCATTATTCCCACCTCTGAATACCACAACACCAGCTGCAACTTTACAATTAAGTTCTACTCCGAATCAAGTCATACCTACCCCGAATGAAGCTCTAACTACACCCACTGACCAAGTTATTCCTACATGTATTCAAATGTTTTCAGCCTTCCTGTAGTGAACGTGAAATTGAAGGCACATATTTCTGTGATCATTTTCCGTCAAACCAACTAGGCCACCCTGAATTATTTAATAAATATTACGGTATTAACAAATCCACCAAGCATCAAAAAATATATACCCCAGTAGCTAAACAGAAGAAACCCAAATCTAAAGACAAGAAACCCAAATTTAAAGACAAGAAACATAAAAATGAAAAACAACCAATCAAAATCAATATATAATTTTTAGCCAATCACAGAAGAGCTGATGTAGTGTATATAACTTCCATACTACTTAAATCTCATTATTTTTTGCTGTTGCTGTTCCTGCTTGACCATACTTTTACAAGACCTGCTTTTTCAAATATCATGAATACTTCAAATAGTAATATACGTTATGCACGCACACTATGGAAAGGAACCCTATGAAGAAGAAAAATACTTTAGAAACCATACCGGAAAATCAAATGCTTTCTCAACCTATGAATCATTATACTGATGCCTTACCACCCTACCAAGGAACCGATAGTGTGAATATAATAGAAAATGAGACTTCTTCCCCGCAGCCCACAAATCATTATATCGATGCCTTACCACCATACCATGGAGCTAGTGTATCGGATGCAGCGGACTATCTTGAAAGACATACCCCATTAGATTTTAATGATTTGAAACTTCAGTTCAACTACTCGTCTCCAAAATAGGAAAAACTTTTAATTTAAAGACATTTTACCAAGTGAATGTTTTCATCATTTGAAATGTGTTTATGCTATGAGTAAAGAATTACAAAAGAAAATTGAACTCTCAGAATATAAAGACACTATTCAATATTTTAATTGGACCCGGATGTAAGCGCCTGTCAATGGGCTGCTTTGAACTTTTGTCTTGTAAATAGTTATTATTTTCCTTTTTAAATTTGTTATTTTTTTTATTAGTTTCTAGTGTTTTCGTCATGTATGGTGAATCAATTGAGTTTGGATAATTTATGGCAGTGGATGTGAAACTGTTGAATATTAATTTACAAATTGTTATTCTCTGCTTATCTAGGCTTTCAAAGTTTCCCAGGACCTACTTGACCATCTGATGGCTATTGCAATTTGTTTTCTTTTTTACTTTATTTATAAGTTATGCTCTAAAGACAGAGACATAATTTTAAGTTTTACTGCTCTAATGTCAGAGGCAGACTTTTATGGTTTCTTTTCTTTGTAAAACATGTGAGGAATCTGATCCGATGGCGATTGTTTGTTATAAACATTAATAGACTATGTGATGGAAAACGTGACTGAACATATTGATCAGCTGGCATATTATAATTATGTAATTATTTTATTGCTGAAAGAAACATAATAATTATTGTGAATTTGATTGAGAAGATCTGGACATGAATATTATTTTATTGTTTGTTTTTCTTGATGTTGGAGTATATCTGGTTTTATGCTGGCGATTACGTTTATGTCTATTGGCAGCTCAGAAGATCTGATTTACTTGATCGACTTACTGTTATACTGAAATGGTTATCAGTATTGCTGTTTTATAGAATGAAAAAACTTTTTCTTTTTTTTTTAATGTTAATTTCAGAAAGTTTTTGTTCTCTTTATTGTTATATATTTATTTTTTCAACTTGATTTGAAAAGTTGTCATATGATTACGTATATCTAATCAATTTTTTTTACTCTGTAAAAGGTTTCCATATCCTTTGAGGCTAGGTACCTTATCAAATTGTATACGAATTATTGTAAATATTTGTCTTATCATTGAATAAACATAAACCTGATATAATAATAATAATAATGGAATATATTCATCAATCTCTTTATTTTGATCTTATTATTTTATGTAAAGAAAAAAATCCATCTTTAACACCTCAACAGTTGAAATTCAAAGCTAAAAATTTACTCACTAAAAGACTTTTGCAGGACATTTTATTCATAGCTTTGAATGAAGATGAATTTATTGAAAATAAGATTAAGATTGATACTTATGTATATCATTGTATTGAATATCCACCATTACACTCAATGTACTTTTATGACAAAAATGCAATTTATTGTAAAGTTGAAAATATAAATCCATTTTTATTTCATAATATTATGAATAACTTGAATGACTAAATTTTTCTTCTAGTTTTGAAAAATAAAAAAACTAGTTTGAAAAAAATTGGAAATGTATAAAATATTTATATCATGTTCAATAAATGTTTTTTAGAAATAAATTTCTTATTTTTTAGTCATAATTAAATAACCATACAAAATAATATAACATATAAAATAATAACCATCAGAAAACCAAGTACCAGGAACCAGGTTATCAGAGGTATGTTTTTAGTGTAATACTTGAAAACTTTTTTTTGAAAAATATTTTTATGCTTTAACTTGGTAGAAAAAGGATCAAGATGTTCCCTATGAATTGGAGATATATAGGTTCAAGCCATATATTATGATGAAATTTTTATTAAGATTTACAGGTGAATTAAGTTGTATAGAAAAAGAAAAACTTTTATTCAATTTAATGGAATCAGTTTACAAGAATATGTACCTCAAGATATAAAACCTATATGCTGTCATGATATGGATTGGGATAGTTACCGGTACTGTTCCGTACTTCATTATAATACTTTAGATAAAGTGAAGAAAGTGTATAGAATTTTTTGTCATGAATTTTATATAGAATATGAAAACTTTGAAATGAGAAAAGAATGGGGTTTCTCATGGAAGTACTCATGACTGAAGTTGGAAGAGTTCTGATGTAGATGGAGCGAGGTTAATCATTAAATACCCATACTTTTTTGAGGTTGCATCTTCATACAAATCTTTAACATATTGAATATCACCAGGTCGAATTTGTGACACAAAAGTTAATTTTTTTATCACAAGGATTTTTAAATAAGATAATGTAATGGGAATTTAAACTAATCATTCTTAAATCTTTAAAGTAAAGATTTTGTGTAATAAGGATAATACTTAGATTTCTATGATGACTNCCTCTTGTAAATAATGTAGTAATACGACTATCTTTACTACAGCAATCCATTAAATCATCGAGTACGATTAGATGACATTCAGGAAACCGATCACTATTTCTAATTAACTATTCAGGAATCCCTTGAATAAATTAAATTTTTGGATGATGACTTAATTCATCATAAAGGGGTTGAGTTTGCACATAACAAATAATGATTTTTTTCTGGTGGAGGTGTAATACATTATGATAAAATAAGTTTCTTGATAAAAAAGGTTTTCCTACTCAATAAACATGTGAATGGATGATGAAAAGAATTTATGTTGATAGCTTGATACACTTCACTGAAATTAAAAATTGCAATATCTAAAACTTTATAGAAAAAAAACCATTACAGAAAAAATTGAGCTTAGCCTGTATTTAATAACACATAAATTTTGTTTGATGAAATGAATACTCTTTTATGAAAATGTGGTGGTCCTAAAAAGGACCGTTGGGTTTTTGAATGATTCTTAAAAATAACTTATATGATTGAGGTTTTTTTAATCTTCACAGTATTAGATATGATGTCTGTATACATTCAAGCAGGAACTCAGATTAACAGGAACTCAGATTTAGAGGAACTCAACTTAACAGGAAATCAGCTTAACAGGAACTCAGCTTAACTGGAATTAAGCTAAAGAAGCAAGATGAAAAAAAAAACATTTTTCATTTCCTCCCAAAGTAGTGGAATAATATGAATCAAACTTCTACTTAAAAAACCAACCAAAATCAATAAAATTTATTCATTCTACAACTCAATCTATATAACTTTGTAAATAATGAATTCATATAAAATTTTGTTAGAAAAAAAATAAAACATAGGGACTACTAGCTATGTATAAATGGAATAAAGTTAATACGGTAACTCTTAACTTTGATTAAGTGGAATAAAAAATACTATAGAAAATAGGATACCATAACAGTATTATACCAATGAAATAAAAAAATATTGTATTTTAAAAACAAATTACTCTAGGCAATAAAGCTAGGAGCTACTAGCATTTGTATAAGTGAAATAAAGTTAATGACTATTCAATTTGATTAAGTGAAATAAAAACTTAATGACTTAACTTTAATTAAGTGAAAAAAAAAATATTGCAGAAAAATTAAAAAATTATAAGGAAAGAATGTGTACCACCACAGGATTCTATAACTGTAATAAAAAAAATATATTAAAGAGATGAGGATTAGAGTTTAGGATATTTAAAAGGTTCAAACCCAGAGGATTAAAAATTTTTCCAAATGCATATGAATACTACATACCCCTACATCTTATAAAACGTATGAAATACAATCAAAGAAAATAAATTCACAAGTACAATTTACTGTACTTGACTTTTAAAAGTACGCTAGAAAAGCTATGGACTACTAGAATGTGTATAAGGTGGAGTAAAGTTAATGATTCTTAACTTTAATTAAAGGTCACATGAAATGTTTTTTTTTAATGATTTCATTTCAAAGAAAATTATTAAAAAAAATAATTCCATTTGGTTAAAAAAAAATTCAAAAAAATAAAAGCGTTATTTAAAAACCAAATTTATAAGTCAATCCTTTAATCTCCTCCCCCTTTAA
Organism: Euperipatoides rowelli; assembly: GCA_003024985.2. NCBI lineage: Eukaryota > Metazoa > Onychophora > Udeonychophora > Euonychophora > Peripatopsidae > Euperipatoides > Euperipatoides rowelli. The sequence goes on from PXIH01S0028223.1 coordinate 16,900, forward strand.
CAACATTGCTAAAAGTAACCTATAGATAGGGTTGATTGCAAGCCATTGATGACGTGATTGTCAGCAAACAACTGGATAATGTTACTTCTTTCTTTACAATTGTTAGGAGATGGGTATTTTAATTAATATATTATATATTTAATGCTATAAAACATTCTATAATAAATTTAGTCCTATTTTCCATTTACATATATTGTCAAAATATTTTTTTTATTACTCTTTATCTTTATT
>PXIH01S0028269.1:9513-20838 GCA_003024985.2 Euperipatoides rowelli
AGTCTTAATTTGGAATAATCTTCCAAATTATGTTTTTTCTACTATTTCTCTTAATTATTTTAAAAACAAATTAGACGCCTACCTCAAAGAAGTAAATTATTTTAGAGATCGTTTATAGGTATAAAAGTTCTAATAGAACTTACTTTCACCTTTTCTTAAACCTAAACCTAACCTAACCTCGCTGGACTATAGTCTGTTGTTGTCCATCATATTTGTATTTGTATTAGTAAGTGTTAAATAGATTTATTCATTAATGTGTAAGATCAAAAGTTGTTATTAAATATATTAGCTTATTCAAAATTATTTTAGCTTTTAATTTGACGTTTTCTAGTTAGCCTAATCGAGAGTATTATTTATTATTAATCCATCCACTCATGCTGAAAAACATTACACAGATCATGACTTTTATATTGTTTATTTGTTTTATATTAATTTAAATAAAAGACTAAAGTAATCATTGATAGATATAGAATTTAAAAATATAGATATAGTATTCGGTAATTTCCTCGAGTCAAACTTTTAATCCCATAATGCACCTTAATATGTGCAACATCCGGTCCATAAGTCATTTGATCGATGGATAATGATTCTACAAAAATATTGATGAGGTCAGACCCATAACATGCCTCTATGACACCCAAAAAAGGCTACTCCGGTTGCAATGTATTACGAGGATGACCCAGGAATGGTGTTTCCACTCTACTGCAGTAATTAGAAGTTTACACCAGATGGAAAGTATAACTGGATGTGGGCTGCCTTAATCCACATTATTTTGGGAACCTCTGTTTCTGTAGATATAATACAGGTTTTAAAATAAGTGGTGTAGGAATATTGGACAGGCATTTTGTCAACAAATACAATATGTTGGGCAAAACAGACTGTAGTCCAATGAGATTGTTCCTCGTCCTAGCCTAATACTTTTTTTAAATTCGTTAATTTAATAGACATGCGTTGTGCAACCACAATATTTCATTGAACCTAATTTATCTCCAGTTGAAGTCCTTTAATCAACTGACTTTCATATATCAACCATATGGAAGATTGCATTCTTACCCGATGTCTACTTAAGGTGACATCCAACTTTCTAATTTTAGCCATCCCTGGGTGAATCAGGACTCTGAAATGAAACCGTTAACATGATGGGAAGATGAGAACTTTTAACGTTAGCCAACCACTCTAGCGCATCAACTTCCAGAGGCCTGTCCATTGTTAATATAAAGGCCTTTATTTTCATCCCTAGCTATATTTATAACCATTCTATCAATGCAACATCATAGTTTATTATAATAAACTGATTTTTCATTCTTATAGTGACTTGTAATAAAGTTTGAAGTGTATATATTTTTATTGTTAAGCTTGTGATAAAATCTACCAGTCAATATTTATATCCGTTAGTTTATATTGATTTTCAATTTCGTACCAAATTGATTGTAAAGTTGTTTAGAATTTTATGTTCTATTTTTCTTTCTTTCTTTCTTTTTTTTTAAGAAATAATCTGTATTGATTTTGTATTTTAAAATAATGAATTATCCACTTAAATCTGAAGCCATTTGTTGAAATTTTATTTTATTTCGATCATTAAAATTTACTTTTATTACACTGAATGTAATTTCCCAAATTGTTAGAAAAATCCTTTGGAGGGTTCCTGAACTGGAAAACTTATATTATTCTATAGAAATTGATTTCATCCTCATTGTGTTTCTCCGTGTATAATGTATTGAATTTCAACTTAGAAGGTGCCTTTTTTTTTTAATAAAAAAGAATTGTAATAGAACTTTTAACAACAACAAAAAAAAGTTCAAGTTGTATTTTAGAATATTGTTTTCTTTATTTCATTGATCAGACATTTATTTTAGTGATTTTTCTCCCCAAAACTTTGAACTAATGTTATTATAGTGTACATTTCTTATTACTTAATTTATATTGATAGTTATAAATAATAAAGTATATTGTTCAGCTATACAAATATTACATATATAAGCATCCTCTGTAATTAGTCCAGTTAGTCTTGGACTATCAAATTCAGAAAGTGTCTAATGGTTGTAATATTACATCAAGTTCAGCACCAAGTAAAGCGAAAATAGAGTCATTAACTGCCTGGATGGAAAATTGGCTGTATGTCTTGATATGTGGCGNAAGTAAGTGATCGTAGTGCAGCTCGTAACTTCTATAATCCGATGCTTAGGTCATGATCCAGCTGACTACATTATCCGTTATCCTACAATTCATTCCCGAGAATGAAATGATTGCAGAACATAGCTGAAGGGTTGGAAGTAAGTTAAACCTTAGGTTCCCTTAACAATACATTGAAATGGGAAATTAATGGAAGACATGATGGGAAGGGAAACAGTTGATCGTCTAACCATACTTGAGTTAGGTGATGGAGTTTGACAGCTTCTGGGTGTAATCAAGTTGTTATCAAGAACTAATGAAGTGACTGTGTCTGCTGTGTTTGTTTCAATAGTACAGTGTGGAATATCTATTAAGGTAAAATGCATGGGATTTGACACAACAGCAGCAGAACATGCATTTTACACATAACAGAGATCATGTTAGAGCTGTGGTTCTACATTGCCGTGATCATTCACATTGTAGTAACTTGATGTTTTCCAATGATTTCAGAAGCTTTGGCTTATAATTATTGAGCTGGAACTGCACAAAATGTTGGGCGTACTTCAAGTGTAATTACTAAATATGTTGGTAAATAACTACTTTTGCTGAAGACCAGCTGCTGGAGTTTAGATTGCATGATAAATATAAAGAACTTAAGGAATTCACAATCATTTTCTAGGAGGTGTTCCTGTGAGGATAATTTCATCTAGAACACCTGGGCTTCATTGTGCAAGGCGGATGGTCAAAGCCATTTATTCCCTAAAAATCTGAATCTTCAGAAGACAATTCATGCTGACCAGCAGTGAAGAAAAGGTATTCTAGACATGTTTCTGTTTTCAGTGTGCATCTATATTAGATCATGCTTCATGTCTGCTTCAGCTCTTTCTGCACCTGACGTGACCAGGAAGACCCCAAACCCTTATTCGAGGCAGCGATCTATCACACTGACTACCACTAGTAACATTTGGATGACGATTAGATTAACAATATAGTCACATGGCAGCTCTTATTGATTAAACTAACCTATCATGGAATCAATACTGCTCTGAAACTATGTATAAAAACAGTAGAAATTGATAACGTGAGGACTTATGACACTTTTAAGGCAGTGTTTCATGCTCAATTTAAATGTGACCTTTTTTCACAGTCAAAAATGGAATTAACTGTGATAACTGATCTGTCTACGTAGATTGCAAGTTAACTGAAATCACAATTCAATCAATTTAAATATTAATAATTATGCCATAACACTATCGGAAAGACACAAACCTAAAGGTTTGTGTCTTTCTGATATATTTTAAGCATATAATTATTAATGAATAACATAGTAACAATGTTGACATCTAGATGAGAATCCAATGTTCATATTTGATCAATCCATGGCTTGAGAATTCAGTCTCCTTGCCTGCATGCTATCTGGTAGTTTGAATGCTTTCATCACCATTGACATGGATCAGACAGGCAGGCAAAATGTGACTTCTACTCCTCGAATTTTTGGATGTCCAGGACTATTTCCCGGAGCATAAATTTACTTCATTAAAAAAATTGTCAGCTACGATCTGAGTGGTTGAAATAGGTCAAGCCAAAAGTGGGGTAAAATTGGTATACACATCACCATAGAAACAAACAGAGTGGATGGAGGTAAGGCAAGTGATGTAATTACATAATAAACTGGATGTAGACACTGTATAATTAAGACTGGATTTGAAACTACAGCACTATGTATGAAGTTTACAGTAAATAAACCAGTTAGTGATGAATAACATGATGGGAGATGATAATAGAACAAAACATGAAAAATATCCAAATTAGAATTATTCAATAATTAATTAAATACAACTCTTCCCAACTTAGAACAAAAATTCACACAGAATTTAAAGTAGCATTTCAAGTAACCTACAACATACTATATTTAGTCCCTTGGCTTTTCTTTCAGGCTTCACTATAAATAAAGCAATGTGAATAAAAAGATACACAACATGCAGGTTAATAGAGCGTGCTGTAGGCTATCCTGAATGCTATAACCTATAACAACTCTTGTAGTCAGTGTGATTTGATATTAACTATAGCATGTTTAATCATTGTTCAGTGTATAACAGCAACAATAAAAAGAAATACAAAACATGCCATAAAAAGTGGGAGGACATTTTAGCGACTACATAAGGCAGTGGGATGAATGATAAAATATTGGGACTGTCCCACCAAAATCAGGACCTCTGGTCACTTTATTAATGTTACTGGATAAAGTACAACTTACTCTTTTACTTTTACAACTCACTCCCAATATTGAGTCGGAATAACATGATTTTCCTCATGTCTTAGAATCCTTAATCAAGGAGTTAAAAAGAAATATTGAAATATACTGCTGTTTTTGCTTATTAAAGAATGTTGGTTTTCTGTCCAACTATTTAGTAATGTTAGTAATACTGTACTTTTTTTTCTTTTTTAGTTGCATTCCTTGGGAGTACTAGATGTTCCAAAACTTGATTTTGATACTGACAGTGTCAGGTAAGAAAATTTATTATTAAAAAAAAAAAGAACACAGTCAGTCTTACACACTTATTGAGTTGTTTTTTTTAAATCTGTTGAATCTAAGATATACAGATGGTTCATAAAGTTATTCCCTCTTTACGAAAAATCATTTTTAAAAAAAGTTATTGATAGCAGTGAACAACTTTGCGGCAAAATATAGTTGAACACATTATTGTTTCTTAATTGGCACAAGTGAGTAACAATAAGGGGTACTGCAATTGCCAGATCCAAAATGACTTCTATGCAGGAAATGACCAATTGTTTCTTAATGCCACATTTCCCAACAGGACGGTTTGACACTATAGGCACCATATCACCAGATACAATCCATCTAGTCTTTTTATATGGGGACATGTCAAGAATATAGTTTATTCAATACCAGTGTCTGATATCACGACACTGAAGACGAGGATAGCAGACTATTGTGGCTGTCTCCGAAGTGATGTTGGAAAAACACGCAGGGAAATTTAATATTGATGGGATATCACCAGGCTGCGAATGGTGGCATACTCATGTGGAAGTGTATTAAAATTGTAATAAAAACTTTATGAACTTACCTACATTTTGTCACAAATTATTTATCTATTTATAACAATTTTATTAAAATGAATTTTGTAATAAAGAAAAAACTTTTTGAACATTATAATGTCATTTTTACTAATTAGAATGAGGTATATATTTTTATTTCAACTAAGCATTATGTTTTATTAAATTTTCATTGTTTTACGTCATTTTATGTGGGCATCGGTAAATTGTTCGAGAAATTTGTGAAACATAAGCTGACGAAAAAAATCACATGTCTCCGTAAATAATTATTTGAAATAGAATTTTTTTGAAAATCTTTAAGGATAAATGAGAAACAATTCTTAGAAACACAAATCTTGAAAACTTTAATAAAAAAAATAAAAAAGTATTTGTAAGAAGTGAAAAATTAGCATTTCTAGTAACCCTGTTGGAAATGATTGTTTATTTGGATATTTGTTTCAGTCGAATCAATGTTTCTGAAAGAATTGTGTTCAGAAGAATTTGCTTTCTAAAAATTGCTTTGGAACAATTTTCTCATCACCATTTTAGGTTGTCTTCAGAATTTATTATTTTAGTCGGTAATGACATGTAAGCAAACCTTCATAATATTAATGAAGGTGACAAGGCGGAATTTCTGCAGGGATGTTATTTCTTTCATTATTAGAGGACTTGGAATTATTTTAAATGTTTAATTTTGAAACTCTAATAAGAACAATTGAGTTTGTTTTACTCACTTAGGTATTTCACAAATTATTGATTTTAATATAACCTATTGGTTTCTTCGAATATTTAATGTAACAAATCGATGTTTTCAACTATATACAATAATACAATCTTTTTGGGTTTGAGAATACGTCGCCTACCTAAGGTTCATTTCTACTTCTATACAATGTTTATCCCTTGCGTAAAAATGGCTAGATCTCCGTAAAATCATTCGCACTGCTGTAGTCAGGCATGAACAATGAAAAGACGGATAGCTATCCGCATCATTAGTAATTATTGAAAAATATTCAGTATTTACATGCATCTATCCGTTTTCTCTCCATCTTATTAGCAATTGACCAAGTCATATCTTTGGTTTTATAAGCAGAGTAGGCCCACTGTTGTTCATGTTCGAATTAATTTAGTTTGATAACAGCATATTTGAAAACGAATTTACATAAAGCAGTAAATAAAGTAAAAAAATAAAATATTTACGCATACTAGACGTTTATTGGAATTTGTTTTGATACGTAAAACTAAAAACCGTAACAACTGTTGGAAATAAGACGAGGAATATGATTGGCTATTTTCATTACGATACATAAAACTAAAGTGAAATCTGAAAATTTGATGAATTAAACATAACATTTTTGGGCAAAATAAAAACTAAATTGACAAAGTTGAAAATAGCGTTGATAATATACGTTAATAATCCTATATATTAATTGGAATTGCGTGTTCCGAAGCCAGTAACAGCGCCATCTAATGGGCTTATTCAAAACATTTTTTTCTTTCTTAGATAACGGTGATATAAAAAAAAATGTTTAACGGGCTTAAAAGATCGGTGCGGTTCTAGTTTTAAGTGGTGTTTTCTCTTAGATAAAAAGGGCTTAAACAAAAAAAATTGTTGGTGCCCGTGTAACGGGCTTATTCGCTAGTTGTTGTATAATCTGAAAAATGTATTTGTTTAAGCCCTTTAATATTTGAAATTAGGGGGACGGTATGCTTTTATCAGCGAAAAAATATTAGGAAATATCAAGATTTTCTTTGTACAAATTAAAAGATTTAACTAAAATAAATCACATACCTTGCCAAGGGCACTTCGTTGTCTATAACAGTATAATCGTTTGGCCAAAAACCACTTCGTTAATAATCGTGTTAGCCATTATAATATAGCCATTTGTCGTAGATACCACCTGGTGGATTTTACTATAAACACGGAAGCTAAATATTTGGGAAGAAACTACTTTTATTTTTGATGAACGGTCGATTTTATGGATAATTTTGGCCAAAATTATCCATAAAATCCACCCTATGTCTACATTTTACTTTCCTATCAATTCATATTTTGTTTTTATACATTTCAGTACTTTTAAACTCACAATTTTTTTGTATTTCTGAAATATATTTTGAAGTTTTTTTTTTAAAATATGACTAAAGGAGTTTAAGGAGTTTAAAAAAAAAGTTTACATATCTACCGGTACTTTATAAATAGCTTCAACCCCTAATGAAAAATTATATATTTTTTTTCAAAATAAAGTTCTATAGCTATTTTTTTTTAATATATTTATCTATATAGGAATTAAATAGTATTATAAATTCCAAATTGTTTTGTAGATAAAGTCTACTTTCCATACACTTCTCTGCATAAAAACTACTTTGCGTTTGGTTTATAATTCACTTTAATGCTTAGTGAAAAATAATATTTTATTAAAATAAAATTACAGGATTATTCTAGTAACTATATACATGGCAATTAAATTGTTTCTTAAAAGTCTAAATATTTTTGTCGACCAAGCCTCCACCCCCCTCTACTTCTCTTTCAAGAATAATACGGAATAAAGCAATATATTATAATGCAAAATTTTTTCTCATCTACACTGTTAAACTGTATAGTAGATGAGAGAAAACTTTTGCTTTTTATTATCTGAATTCTCTTTAAAATGATTATGTCTATCAACTAGTTCAAACTGGCCTCTGGTCCCAGAACAATAGATAGAAATGTTGGTCAGGATCCGTTATCTGTCCACAAATAATTTTATTTACAGTCCTAACCTTTTCTGAACTCTAACTCCAACTACATATTAAACCCATTTTACCCCAACCCTATGATAATCAAAATTCCTAACCTTACCGTAACCTTGAACCCTAACTCCTATGTACTAAATCCACTATGCCACAACCCTATGATAATCAACAATCCTAACCTTACCGTAACCCTGAACCCTTACTCCAACTACATATTAAAGCTACTATGCCCAACCCTATGATAATCAACAGTCCTNTAACCCTGAACCCTTACTCCAACTACATATTAAAGCTACTATGCCCAACCCTATGATAATCAATAGTCCTAATCTTACCGTAATCCTAAACCCTAACTCCAAATATGCATTAAACCCACTATGCCCAACCCTATGATAATCAACAGTCCTTACCGTAACCCTGAACCCTAACCCCTACGCATTAAACCCACTATGCCACAACCCTATGATAATCAACAGTCCTAACTTTACCGAAACCTTGAACCCTAACTCCAACTACGTATTAAACCCACTAGGCCTCAACCCTATGATAATCAACAGTCATAACCCCTAATTCTGAACCCTAACTCCTACTATGTATTAAACCCACCATGGCCCAACCCTATGATAATCATCAGTCTTAACCTTACCGTAACCCTGAACCCTAACTCCTACTGCGCATTAAATCCACTTTGCCCCAACCCTATGATAATCAAAGTCCTAACCTTACCGTAACCCTGGACCCTAACTCTACGTATTAAACCCTCTATGCCTCGACCCTATAATAATCAACAGTCCTAACCTTACTGTAACCCTGAACCCTAATTCCTACTACGTATTAAACCCACTATGCTCAAACCTATGATAATCTAGAGGTGAAATAATACTTTTTTTTGATCGGTTTTGATAGTCATAATTTTAATTTATTAACCAATCGACGGTTATTTTTTCGCATATTGGTGGACAGATAACAGATTCTAACCAAAATGTTATATGGCTTTGTTTCAAGTGGTGATGATTATTCATCATCATCATTAGAACAACAAATTGAAAATGAGTCAGTGGTATAATCCTCTTACTTTTTCATTTAATGAACATAGCAGTTCAAGTCTTGTTGAAAATAATAATTTATCTTAAAATATTTGAAATTCAGATATTCTTCTATATGATCCTTTACAATTTATAGGCATTCTCAAAGCGAAAACAAGGCCTAATTATAATATTAATTATGTTTCATAAATAATAATAATATGGCCTAATAATAATATTTATGTAACTTATATCTTATGTAGTGCTTTTATAGATATTTTACTATATAGATTATCATATCCATTAATATACAACAACACAAAGCTTAACAGAGAGTTCTGGTTAAAATAACTGTTAGATTTTTCTGCAAAGTTCTGGATGATCAGTCAATATTTATTCATAAATATCTAGTTGACTGCCAGTGTAAAATAAGTTGCATTTCTTCCCTTGCTTTTAGGGAAATTAAAATGATTATTTTAATCAAGGTTAGAAGAACTAATAAATAAATTATTCAAATTTGCAATTTTTTGAATTTTTCAATTTTACATACCATAATAAATACATACACTATTCTGAAAGCTTCTCAAAATGTTATTGTTAGCACTCGTAATCTATTCTTTTGGCTACTTTTATTTTAAATATGCATAAATTTTGGATTTGTATTAATGTTTTAACAAATATATAAACCAGTAAAAAAAAAAAATACTTTAAAAATATTTGTGAAAAAACACTTTAAGTTGCAAATGATTAAATAGTTGATTTTTTTTATCTTATTAAAAAATATTTTGTAAACTTTATTGTCATTTAGTTTAAGTCATCATACTGTATATCTTCCTATACAGCGGAAGTCTTGCAACGATAATTTGAAGCCTGAATCATTTTGAAGTTTGGAGGCCCAGGAATTTTTGTATTTTTAATGCCTTAATCTATTTTGTACGTTGAGTTGGAAGATATTGAGTAGTATATGCAACCCTATCATGTTCCTAAAGTGCTCACCCTAAACATTGTGTTTTTTTTTTTTTGACTGACTGCACGTTTTGTCGACTTTTTGTCTGGTTTAATAAGCTTTTTTTTTAGTTTACTGGATATTTTTTTGACTTTCTTTTAGCTTTAATAAGCTTTTTTTTTGTCTGACCACATTTTGTCGACTTTGTCTGGTTTGATAAGCTTTTTTTTTGCTGACTGCAAGTTTTGTCTACTTTCTGTCTGCTAAACTTTATAAGCTTTTTTTTTTAGCTGACCATGATTTGCCACCTTTCTGTCTGGCTTTTTTTTTAGTTGACTGGATGTTTGTTGGCTTTCTGTATTCTTTAATAAGCTTTTTTTTTTTGGTGACTGCACGTTTTGTCGACTTTCTGTCTGGTTTGATAAGCTCCTTTTATTTTTATTTTCCTTTTTTTTTTCTTTTAAGCCCCGGACTTTATAAATTAGGAGGCACTATGCACACATTTTGATAAACTTTTCTTCTTTTTTTTTTGTTATGGGATATATAAAGTTTAGAGGCTGAGGCCCCCTGCCTCATGAGGCCATGGGCTTTAGCCTGCTAAGCCCATATATAAATTTGGCCTTCAATGCATATATAAATCATAAAAGCATGTAAATCATTGTTGCTTTTTGTTTATCCTCCCTATTTTTCTTCAAAAGTGTAAAAAAAAAAAACACGTTTTTTTTTTAAGTTATGCTCTCTCTCCTCTTCAGTTACACATATTTTTTTTAACGGTGTGCTTTTTTATATAAAAATTTACAAGATTTTACTGGGTGTCTATAGATGAAGAGCTTTTACCACAGACACCGACCGAACTCTTATTAATTTAAAACTACAAGTAGTAGAAAGGTGAATAGTGGGAAAACGTAATATGTTCTTAGTTATGCGTTATTGCATTTCAGTATATTGAAATGAATAATTGCTAGAAAGTTTTCAGCTGTATTCTTTTCAAAGTTTATTAAAGGGAAAACAGTTTTTGAAACCTGAGTCTGTTATAAAAAGTGACTAATTTTTTATTTAAAGCTTTTATCTTCTCTTTTTTTCAATACAGCTATCACAGGATTAACTTACCTTTTTTTTTCTTAATTTTTCAAGCTTAAAAGATTTATGGTAAAAAAAACCCCTGTATAGAATTAACGTATTTTTTACTCCATTATTAGCTTCAGTCTTTCATCCATGTTCATGTACTCACTTTCTTCTTGCTGCTATCAAAATAAAATCTTTAAAGTATGTGAATTAAGGTATAAAAAAAATTATGGAAATTTAAAAGAAAATATCCTCAAAGGGAAATAATAAAAAATAAGTAGTTAAAAAAGAATTATAAAAAAAAACATTATTGGTACTAATCCAGATCACATATTTTATGTTATTCTTAAGATCTTATATACTTATGGTAAAAGTAATATTTTTCCTAAA
>PXIH01S0028300.1:6380-16867 GCA_003024985.2 Euperipatoides rowelli
TTTATATTATATATGTATACACATAAAACAACATTTATTATAAAAATCATGACTTTTTAAACAAAAAAAAGTTACAGGCATGGAAGTTAATTTGTTATTTAAGACCACCTTTGGCAAAAATTTTAGAATCAAAATTTTGTATACAAATTGGTCTTAAATTTTTCAAGACTATATGCTGCTCCGGACTCACTTTCATTTTCACCAAAATTAAGTAAGTTTCAAAAAATAAATTAAAACTAAAGTCATCGTTAATCAACATGTCAAAAGCTTTTAAGATACATGAGCATAAATATATGATCTAACAATTTAAATATTTTATAATTAATCAAATCTGGCCCAGGAGAATAGGACTTATTCCTAGGGTGGAGTGAAATAATAGGAAATATAATTTTTTTCGATTTGAAAATTGTAATAGTGCAGAAAAGTTGTGTTTCAGATAGACATTTAAAATAATCATTTTATTTTTTCTATTAGATTATGTNTTCAGGNCTCTACCTTCAGTTATATTTTGGACATTTTACGTAAATTCAGTGTTTTGCAGTTAGTATGAAAAACATTGAGACCATGAGTCTATAATTAATTTGTTTATTCAAAAATATAAAAATGAACCATATTTAAATACCACAATAAGGAAAATGTCATAAAAGGAAGAAATAATATTGAAATGTGCTAATTCAAAGATAGGGGGAAATACCACTTCTTATCTGTTTAACATCAGTTCTATATATGAAATTAAATAACATTGGAGTGAAACCTAGATATAAACAATGTTTATTATTATACCAGGAATTTATATTTATATATTTCTTAGCTATATTCTAGTTTTACCTGCATACTACTGATCTAAATTTATATATCTATTTTATAATGATAACATATTTAGTGTTTAGGAATGTGGAATGTATATTTTAATTGTATTAAATACAATACTCCTTTTATTGTTTTCTAAATATAATTTTATTAAAATTAGTTGCGTGATATGAAGATTGGCTTTTATTTCCATACATTATACTCCATTTTTGTTTCAAATATTGGTAAAACTGCCTTGCATGAATTCTTGCCCTTATAAACTCATCTCTAGTTTCTTGACCCATTACAGATTTGGAAGCGTCAGTTACCAGCTTCATGCACCTCTCAATGGCCTGGAGGTGTGGCAGGGAAATGAAGGGCAGGCCAGTGCAGAGGCTTCTGAATCATTGATCAGCACTTTGAAGTCTTCCTCTGATAAGGTCTTCAAAATTAGTTAAAAATATTATCTAGCACTGAAATTAAATCTGGAACAAGAAATTCACAAACTCCCATGTTTTTTCATTCTTCCTTGCCTTAAAATTTCACCATATACCCAAGTTCCTTATGTGCTGATGACTGTCTCGTAATCTTTGCAAGTAACATTTTTTCCAAATGACAGTAAAAGGCATTCCTTTTAATCAATGGATGGATGATTGATTTCATTTCTTCATTCAGATAGTGTGAAAACAGTGTTAGATTGAACACAAGCTTTTCCCCATAGATACAATAATAATTTCTTTTGATATTGAACCAGATTAGTGCATAGACCTGAGTGATGTATGTTGCCATAATTATTAGAGTGTTAGATGAATTCTTGGTTCCAATGTAGAGATGCAATTGGTGATTGTCAGCCAGTGAGCATGTGATATTTTTCCTGGATCTCTTAATGCCAAATCTGCTGAACAGTTTCCAGAAGTAATGGCTTTGCAGATTTCATACAAGTACTTTTGATCAGTGTTGAGATCATTGACTTTCACAGTATCAATTTNTGTTAAATTTNCATANATTGAAGCATATGCAACAACAGTAACTGTTCACAAGCTTTCAATGCCTTTCCTATAAATCAAGAATATTATTTTGGGCAAGAGGTAGCAGCATCAAGAAATTCAAAGAGATTACGAAGAGGAAGTTAATTCATATGTAATTGGCAAATAATCCATTGAAGTAGATTTTTAAATTTCACTTCTAAGAATCATACACCACCATTTTTATTGCCTNTGTTAATTNATGTGCTNTCACAGCCAATTGCTAGAAGAGTGTCTGATTTTTATGCCTGTTTCATTCTGAAAAGCAATGATAAATTTTGCAATGCTTTGTCCTGAACCAGATGTTGATATCAAATATTCANATCCTGGTTCCTAAGTAGTGATATGTGTTGCTCCTTTATTATTATTTGATGAAATGTAGATACAATTTTTTCTTGTGACAACATCTTGTCCTTTTGGCTATCAACATATAGTCCTTTCATATCTAAAATTATACAGTTATTTTGCAAATGGGAATGGTTCTTTTGATGGGCCCTTCATACCTTACTTCTGTCAATAACAAAATTGATGGATTATGTTGTGACAATTCCCAAAACTTGCAACATAGCCGGCACAATCACTGCAGCTCTGCAGCTGAATGATCGGAAACTTCAAATTGATCACAATCTCCTACCACAGTAGGAAGAGGTACTCTCATTTGACAATAAATTTGGTGATTTATCCTTTAGGTTTTTTTCCTACACTATTTCCTGTGTAGATCCCTTGTATTTTTTCTTTCAATTCATTCTTCAGTATTCAGAATAATGTTATCAAAAAAGCTGTCAGATTTAAGTTCACAAGCTCCAATATGTTATTTTTTTCTCCCTTCATGTTTTTGTAGCTTTCTTGTTTCTGTAACATCTCTTGATTTAATACACATTTTTATTTTTGTTCTTTGATATTCAAGAAATTGTTTTTCTAGTGTTGGAACTTTTCACTGTTTCTCACATATGGACGCAAGGCATGACCTACCGATGCTACAATATCAAAAATACTTTTTGCCCCATCTTTAAAATTCTGTACTTTCAATTCATAATTGTGATTCCTCAAATACTTATGGTGAAATCTCAAATAATTTTTATTTTCCTATTTTGTGACACAGTTGGTATTGAGGAATTTTTCATATAATTTTTACTCTATCTGATATTAGTTTAGCAATTTTTAGAACACTGGGCTCTTTATTAGAACATGTATATAATGTTTTCAAAAGTCAGTAAAACAGTCTGCAGTTCAGAAGGTTCACTAAATTTAGAATGATGAGATTTATTCCTTGGGTTTTGTAAACTCAACTTAGCAGTAAAATATATAACAAAAGTTGTGTGTGATGATCTTCTAGCACTTTCCCAATGAACTGAACTTATTGCACTGATAATGTATTGGAAAATAATAAAATGGATTCAATAATGTTATAAAATAGAAATTAAATGTATTTAACAATGTTCTACAACAACAATAATGGAAATTAATAATATATAAGAAATATAAATCAGCAAAAATTTGTAGTAACGTAACGTTTGTTCATTGTTTATTTTAATGCTTGGTAGAGCCCTGAAGATATTAATAAAAATGGCTGAAATTTTACAGAATAATACTAAAATATGAGTCACAACTTTTAGTAAGTATTACATAATAAGATTCAAAACTTTATTTTTTCACTCCGCTATTCACCTGCAGTAAGGCATCCTCTAGATTTTTCTTAGTGATACTAAAATTACACTCATTTTTTATATAAGTATCAATTTCAAAATTAATATCTAACAAATGACAATCACTTAACTCGAACACATCAGTATACACTTTGTAAAAGTGATTGTAAATCAAATTAACCATCTCAATGCCCATTATATTATAACCATCGCTATATACATAAGATAAAGATGATGAATTTTCCTTTCTGAAAAATCTTAATGTTGTGAGATGACTGATCTTATAATTAGTAGCAATTATTTGTTTTCTTAATTTTATATAGTTATTCTTTTCATCTATCTCAGTTAACCTTGCTAATTTCTATTTAGTTTCCAAAAAAAAAAAAAAAAAAAAAAAAGGAATCTGTTCTCTATTAATATTAATCAACTTATTCACAATACCGGTTAAACTCATCAATTGAGCATTGAGATTGTTTTTATAAGAAATATTGTCATTATTAATAATTTGAAATAGGTCCCTTTTAATTAACAGCCAATTAATACACTTAACCTATCATTCATTATCCACCTATCGGCGAACATGTATATTTCCGACATCTGATCATAACCCAAAACTAGTTCTGGATGAATAAAAAAGTGTGGTTGCTTCATCATATAATTCGGTATATCAACTGTATTTTTAATTTGAAGATCGAATAAAGTAAACACATGATCCGAAATCAAAGTGGGTTTAATTTTATAATCGAATCTTTTAAAAATATCCCCAGTTACTAAACAATATTCTAGCCTATTTGATGCATTAGCAATTCTCGTGGGGAAATTTTCAAAGCCTAATTTCTTGGCCACATCCAATAACCTCCAATTCCCTCGGTAAATTCCGCCTGGGTCAAGTTTTTCTAGGCTATCCACATTTAAATCTCCCACTAATATAATATTCGAACTTCCTCCTAAAAACCTTTCGAAACAAAGCTTTATTTGGAACCAACTGGTAAGACCCGTAATAACTACCAATGATTAATTTTTGCCCGCCCACAAATACAGAGATTAATAATAAGTTTTACTCAGCCACAATTATTTTTAATCCAATATCGATATTGTCTTATTAATTAATATGACGAACCCCCCTTTTTTGCAGTAATAGAAAGTGCACTACATGCAAAAAAATGTTTTTCAAAAATACCCATGTTATTGTGAGCACCCCTTTTGAGCTTTATCTCTTGTAATAAAATAATATCTAACTCATATTTTAACAAATTAGAAAGTAAAACCTTTTTTTTTAATTATTCATTCCGTTAAACGTGCAACATTTCAAATAATTTTGCTTAATATCCATAAAATAAACTTACAGTATATAAATTGCATATTAATAACCACACAGACTATTAACTCTGTTCAAAGTTAAATATAAATTATAAATTGTGAAGTTATTTGCTTCATTATTTCCTGAAACAGAAACCAACACAAAAACAAAACACAAAATCAGATCTACAATACTCATCATCCTACATCATCTTTCTCTAGGCTTATCTACACAATCCTTGTTATCAAAAGGTAATGTATCAACCTCAAATAAGTCTACACCAATATTCCATCAAATTGACTTATTCTCCCATTCAGCAGATTAAGACCAGACATAGTATCATGTCAATGACCATAAAACCAATAATCCTTATCTCACACAATGTTAGAGAATAGGACCCGTCATCAGCAAAACAATCAATTTGAAACCTAACAAACTCAATATTAGTATATATCTCCTACTGACTTCCAACAATGCATTAATTATAAACCAAGGAATCCTTATCAAGTTTGAATTTTTTAATCTGATTCTTCGCATTATTACGATCTTTATCAATACCATCATTGACCACATTAAACTCTTGATCACCATTTAGATCAGAGTCCATTAATACCATGGTTAACAAGTCCTAATCTTGTAATTGAGATACAGCCTCTGGAGACAAAGCTACACACTTATTCTTCAACTGGTAATCATTAAGACTATCATTCATCACAGGCTGACTCAGAGGTGACACTATTGAATCTTCTGTGGCAGGTAATGAATCAGCCTGCTCTTTGTCACTGACGAGATCTTCCTTTCCTACTATCGTCAATCCTTTCTTAAGAACATTTGCATACATGCCAACACAATCATGTGCTTTACTTTGGAAGGCCTTACATTTTTTGCACCATCTAACCATACAATATTATGAAGAGAGTGGGTCATACTCCTACATCTGAAACAAGCCAAAGGCCTGTTCTGAAGGTGAATCCAACCTCACAGGTTAGGAGAAGAGGTTAATAGGTATGGAATATCACAAATGCCAACACCCTTCCTTAAAGCCATGGTAACATAATTAGGGGTAGTTTGGTAAGCCTTATCTTCACTAATATCATGTAACACAGGTTTTATAGTTAGTATTTCACCAAAATTATCCATCATTGAGCACAGTTCCATTTCCAATACTGAAAACACCATTCAAGAGACACTAAATTTAATCACATTTTTATCTTTTAATGAGTTCGCTGTAAAAATATACAGATCGTCAAACCGCTTAAATTGCTCAATGAAAATATTCAAAATTTCCACTAAAGCGAATAAACATATATGCCGGAAAGTCCAATCCATTTAATTCCAATAACTCGTCCAGTAAGCCTAAACTGTTCAAAAGGGCAATAATATTTTCATAAATTCAGTGCGTCTGATAAAGGTCATTCACCACAACAAACACAGTAGAGATTCCGTAACGAGCGACATATATCAATTTAGGTTACTAATCACCATATCCTTTTGATTAATTAATTTTAAATAGATTATAACAGCGAATAGTATATTATTTGCAGAAAAGATGTGGCAAGTTACACTACTAATTAATAAATAAACAAAAAGTCTCTTAGGCGTAACATAATTAAACGTAATAAAGAGGCTCAAGCCCGGATAATTTTTCACTAGAATACTCAAAGTTATCAAGAAAAACTTACACATAAGATTTTTCAAGTATTTCCATTCCTTCCCTACACTAAAATCTGTACAATAAATGTAATTCAGTTGAATTAGAAGAAATGCATAATAATAAAATTCAAAAATACTGAAGACAATTTCTCCTGATGCCTCCACTCACTAGAACAGCAAATCATGGAAATGAATTAATACTATTTATTAAAAGCAGAAGAGCAGATAGTTGTATAAATACTGTACATATTATACAACTATCTAATACAAAATGGAATTCTATTAATATAAAACGAACATATTTATCTTTATTATTAATTATTATTTTAGTTATTGAAAATTGGAACTTAAAAGAAATATACCGTATTTTATTGGGGGTCTACCAAAAAGCATCTGGCGATCGGCCAGTACATCGTGATTGACGTTATTGACACCTCTGGTATATACTGTAACAGTTTTTAAGAAGTTTGAGTCCTGAAGAATTTAACAAATCTATATTTTTTACATTAATCAAATACACATGAAAGGAAACATTCTGTGGATTTCTATCAAGAAATTCATGAAATGAAACATTCAGTAACTTAAACGTGCTTTTGCTGTTACTTCAAATTTTCTAAATAACTTTTTCTCCTAAATTTGGAATAACTTTTTCCTTCTATAACTTATACTTATTTGAGTATAATTCTACTATCTATGATAGACTACTCATAATCATCTTCTACATCTAGCCCTTTTACCTCCAGATAATGTTCTTCTTAAGTTAAACAAAATTCATTTTTTAAAACATAAATAATTTTTATAATCTTATTTGTAAAGTTCATAAAATGTTTAGATATTTTTCATTGATCATTTTTATTCAATTTTTAGATAGGGATGATCCAAAGCTAATCTTTAATATCTTTTTATCAATTTAATTAATGTCATTAATAATAGTAATTTTTCTTTGTATTATTATTATTATTATGGGTTTATTAAGTCAAACAAAGTATATACAAAAATATTAAATTCAGTAAAGGACCTAGCCCTGCAAAAGAATGTGGTTCAATAATACAAATACTTTAAATAAATAAATAAAACATAAAGTAAAAAAAAATAATATGAGTTCCAATAAGTATCCATAGAACATAACACTATTAAGTGCCATGTCTATGCAGCAAACCAGATGTATTCCAACTAATGCCATGTATTTTACCAATCAAAAAACATAGTGCATTGTTCCACTACAAAATTCAATTAAAGCAGTAAAACTATCCAGTGTTAAACATCACGAGCAGAGATCATATCAAATGAAGCATACAATTGTTACAAATTTCAAAGGAAAACAATATTTTGTCTATAATAAAGAAATCAATCAATAAAAATACTAATGATTGTTAAGCAACATATACAGACAGAAAACCAGACACTAATTACCAAATTTAAAAGGCCTTGATAAGCGGACGCCACTCAGGTATAAATCCAATTAACATGAAAATTTTCCACCATCCACTGCCCTAAAGTCCTTGTATGCAATTTATTGGGAATTTTGAAATTCTCCAATGCTCTCCCCCCACTAAGGTAGGGAAAAACCCATTCAATTTTTTTTGTTATGATATTTATCATATTTTACCATCATATATATTTTATTCCAAAGAAAATTTTCATAAAGGTTTAAAAAAATAAATAAATTAAATTACAATGACATAAAACATTATTCATTTTATATTAAAAAAAGAGCATTATGAAGAAGAACTAAAATACATTACATTGCAGTATATTCATAATGATTATGGAAAAAAAAATACAAAACAAGTCAA
The DNA here is from genome assembly GCA_003024985.2 of Euperipatoides rowelli. Taxonomy (NCBI): domain Eukaryota; kingdom Metazoa; phylum Onychophora; class Udeonychophora; order Euonychophora; family Peripatopsidae; genus Euperipatoides; species Euperipatoides rowelli. The sequence continues at coordinate 14,590 of PXIH01S0028300.1, forward strand.
GGTGTGGTGGTCGAGTGGTGAGAGTGCTTGCCTCGCTAGGCCTATGACATATGATGGAGACATAGGTTCGATTCCCGGCTAGGACTGTTATGGAACAGTTTTTCTCCCTAGCTTTAACAGTTCGCTTTGGGTTTTTACCTGCCGCCATCCTTTGCACAACAAAGAACCTGTAGTCCTTTGTGTGCAATAATGATTATCTAATTTATTGATACAAGTACAAATATGCTGGAAACAGACTATAGTCCAGCAAGGTTTATGAAATAACCCACAAAAAATACATCTCATCTACCTTTGGAAGGCAGATTTATTTAAAAAAAAAATTACAAAACAAACTATCCTCAATATTTACTGAAAAATAATACAATGAAAATGTCCCCATTTCTTTAAAACCTTTTCAAAATTTAATTTACATTTTATGTTATATTTACATTATTATTATTATAAATTGAAAAATTAATACAGAGAATAATAATTTTAGGACTTAAAAAGAAAGAAATTAATCTTATTGAAATTTAAATAAAGCTTATGATTCTTAGAATTCACTTAAACTACCTATTTTTAAAGTTCGAGTTATAATTATTTAACCACACACAGAATAATTAATAGCTCATTTTTATTATAATTATTCAATTTTCTTTTTATGTTTTGCCATTTGATTTATCTATTTTGAGCTACGCGTGACAGTGAGCTGAAAGGTACCAATTCTCTTGGATAAACTAATATACAGTTCTACCTTGTTACTCTTGTCACCCAACATTCACATATATACAATTTTGTATTGTCTTATAAGCAAGTGCTCCCCCCTGGTGTCTAATTTGGTAGACCATTTTGTATGTTAGATAGGATTTTATTGCATATTTTTAGTCAGGCTGTTAGTGTTTTAGGAAAACCAGGAAAGAAAGATCAAAAATCCAACTCCCATGCTAGCACTTCATTGCAAGATTTTTCTTGTCGAAGTTTGCTACACCCTCCCTTCATGGATTATTATTGCTACGCCCTCATGTATAAGTTATTTGTTGTCCTAAAACTTAAGTGGGAGATAAGTAAATAATATAATTAAACATACTGTATATACTTCTATACAGTGCCGTAGCCAGAAAATTTTTTCGGGGGGGGGGGGGATATTGATATATATACTCTATATATATAGGCTATATACTGTATATACAGTATATAATAAAAATATTTCGGGGGGGGGGGGGGTTTCAACCCCCACATCCCCCCCCCCTGGCTACGGCCCTGCTTCTATACAATAGGAGAATTTCAGTTTTGTCAATCCAATTTACTTGACAGACCTGGCCTTTATGCCACCAATGGTCTGGGAAAAATATGTCCCTTGATTATGAGGTAAAGAAACCATAGATTCATTTATTGAAAAATTATAGTTTAATTTAATTAAAGAAATAAATATTGTTTCTTAATATGATTAAAATTAAAAAAAATATTTGCATCCCAATATTTTGTAATAACATTGGATAATAAAAATATAGAAAAAAAAAATTCTAACAAAAAAAAAAAAAAAATATTTATTCCTGTAACTGGAGGTGACCTAATATTGTGGCAGGAAAACATCAAATGCCCTACTGTTGAAAGTGTTAGGTAGTTGCCATATTATTTAACATTTTTCTTTATTCCTCTAAGAATATATAAAATATTTTAAAATTTCTCCTGATTGAATCAAAAACTCCTAAACGAATTAGCTAACAATTTATTTAATTTTGTCCTAGAGGGGTGAGTGGAAACAGAGAATAAAAAAATAATTCTCTGCTCGTTTATGGGTCCCTAAAAATAGATTAATTTATATTTAGGTGGGTAACTATTTAAAATTTTAGCAAAATTTACTGTAGATGAAGTCTGCCTATTCCTATACAGGAAATCCATGAAATAACATATAGCCTTTCAATGCCAAAAGCTTTCTCATTCGCTAGATTAGAATTTACAGAAATAGGAATAATTGTTATTGTCTAACATAAATTGTTCATATATTTATTGATGATTTTTATGCACTGCAACATTAACATGTTTGAAGATGATGAATTACCTTGATTGAATAATGTTATGAAGATATTAGTCAAATGATGAGACAGACTAAATAAATGCACGGCAAGTACCTTTGTAGCTCAGAGGTCAAACCATTGTTCCGGTATGACAAATATACCAGTTTCGGATCCTGGTGGAGGGAAATAATTATTCTGTTGAATGGGATATTTAATTAAATTGTACATTTTTCTGTTAGATAACGATGAAGTGTCTAGAATTTACATAAATTGGGAATAAT
>PXIH01S0028313.1:3982-17111 GCA_003024985.2 Euperipatoides rowelli
TAATATATTTTAAAGCCAAGTTTGAAGATAATTAAGACTTAGATGTAGTTAATCATCCCTCCTTGAACACTGCATGCCCTCTATTATGTATCCTTCCCCCCCCCTCTCATTTAAAATTGTAAACTACCTTAGAATCTATACAAAACTTGACCTTATTGAAGATGTATTTCACAAGAACATATTTTTTTTTGATTTTCATAATAAAAAATTAGAGAAATGAAAAAAAAATTAAATCAAAAACGTTTGAAAACTTGAACAATTTTAGATCAAAGAGATTTAAAAATAACATTCATTTCAAAGTACATAGCGTAAGGAACAATAGAAAAGAATATAATAATGAGGAATACCAAACATGAAACTTTAGAAATGTTAACAGATTTGAAAATAATAATAACAGTTTTAGTAGTAGTAGTACTAGAGTGACTTGAGATAACCCAAATGATCAGCCATGGTAGCCTATATAGACCCTCCACATGCTAAACAAATACCTAGAGGACAAAGACATGCACTCAGGAATTTACAGAATATATAGACAACTTGAGCCAGAACGTTCAAAAGGGTGTAGCCAGCATTTGAAAAGAATGATATATAAATATACCAGAAGTTGAAGATGCAGACACACTGTTGTTATACATTCACAACCCACACTGTTGTTATACATTCCCAACCCGCCACAGCATTGAGAGGTGTATAGGTTAATGAGGAACCCTCAACTCATATGGTTCCAAATATCTTAGGAAAAATTGAAAATGATTATATTAAATCCCATATAGATACAGGGGCAGAGATTTCTCCTCTAAACTTAAAAAGTTAGAAAAGCTTGTGAAGCAAAATAAAAATATTTCACTCATTCCAGCACAGGCAAACTAAGCATAGATGAAAGTATAACATTACAACTTTTTATATTTTTAAAAATGTATTATACATGATCTGATAAAGTTAGACTGGATAAATTAAAATAAAGAAAATATATTAACCAAAGAAGAAAAAAAGCTATACTATTATTAACTCATATTTTGTTTAATAAATCTTTTATTGCTCGACTATTATATTCATCGGATCTTGTGGGGTACCACCTTGGTTCCAGTCTCTAAGCATCACCTATCCATCTCTTTGAGTCAGGAAGGGTTGGGCTTGCATAATATTGATAGACTTGCCAGATCATAAGAGCTATTTCTTTCATTCATATATTTGTTTTGCTGCATATGTTAATCCTTTCCAAGATGTAGAGTCAACTGATACTCCTCCACCATATGACAATGATACTTCAGATTTGGCTCTTTTATGAGTTACTTATTCAGATCTTATGGACACTTTTGATCTTAGACAGGTAACGGAATTTAGCTACAGAGCTTTGTCTGCCCTGTTGGCTTCGGCACGACTTCTGGCTCCATATTATAAATTTTTCAAAAAGCAATTTTTCCTGGCAAACTTGTATGATTTTTTCTACAGACTATGTACATCCTCAGTATTTACACATGACCTTTTAATCCAAAGATATTCTTTTATCCTTGATCCAGTCTGCTCTCTCTGCCAGTATAATAAGATTTTATCTCACCTATTTTTTCAATGTCCTTTTTTCCAAGAGGCGAGAAATCTCGGTTTATCCACTATGATTTTTTTCCAGGCCCCTGTTTGAATTGTTGGCAGACCTGCTATTAAATGATAACTTTATTTTTATTGCATACACAATCATTTTTTCCTTCTGGAAGGTTCAAAATCTGACAATCTTTGACAGAATAAGAATGCGGCCATGGCCTTATTTTTTGATGCAGGGCCTCGAAATAGCCAAAAGGGACTTTGCATTACTACCTAATAATGACTTCCAGATAAGATGACAGAATCCTTCTATGATTGTTCTTTGATGTCATTTTTATGGGCATCTATCTGTCCTAGTTCTCATTGAATAACGCACTTTTCGGTTGATAAGCATATTACAATTTTATTTCATCCTTAATTTATTTTATTTCATGTATTTTGCATTGGACTTATAGTTATATGGGCAGTTAGAACTTTTGATTGGTCCGTTTCCAGTTAGAGAACCGATTGTGATCCCGAATCATGTTCTATTGTTCTTTTTCTTTTGATTAATAAAGGTATTTAGAGGACAAAAATCACAGGCAAGATCATATTATATTTAAAACAAAGTCTAACTTTCGTAAGAAGAGCATTATAAACAAACTTAATCATAAAATCTTGCATGTTCTGTAGGTGCGATTTCTTACTGAATGTCACCCATACCAAACCCAAAGGAGTCTTTGGAGACTAGGAGGATTGACAAAGTCACTAATGGTTTTATACTTAAAGCAGTCCGTTATTAAATTATTCGGTAAGTCATCAATCAAATCCAACCTGTAAGATCAGAGTTTCCAAATATTTTGTAATATTTTGCTAGCTAATCCCTTTCATTACTTAAAATATATTTTAATAATGTTTGTGATCTATTAAACATTTTGATATTTATTTTGTATTTGGGGGACTATTATATAGCATATTTAATGTAATATTGTTATCCTCCAGCCAATTAATTACCTCATTTTTTTTTAAATATTTTGTTTAATTAATTTTGTAATTTGTCCTTAATGCAATGTTATTTTGTGTTAATGAAGTATGTTACGGTAAAAAAATCAGAGTAACTGTATTACTTGGTGAATAAGACGCTATCAAGCATTTATAATAATACAATACAAAATTGTCAGGAATTTAATGACTTTCCAATACAGGCTATCAGCTAATACACTAAAGTATGATATATTTGCTCTCTCTCTCTCTCTCTCTCTCTCTCTCTCTCTATATAAAGCTCAGCGAGTTATGCTATTTATTACCAGGAAATTAATGTTTAACTTTTCAAATACACAACCCCCAAAAAAAAAAAAAAATTACAACCTAAAACACAAAAAAATGATATATATCCAAACTGTTTAAAGTATTATTTAGGAAAAAATAAGTCACAGACATTAAAAAAATTAACAGTCTTGACAATTCATGAGCACTTTCCACTTCCAGGTAATACCATTCTCAATGTTCCACAAAAACCTTGTACCAAGACTTTGAACTATACTGCAATAGTGCACTATCATCCCACCTTTTTTTAAGTTGTGATTTTGAAATCTACTAATATCTCTGGATATGAACCTCTGCATCAACTCATCATATAGACTCCAAATTTTTAAGGCATTGCCCAGTGAAAGTCTTCTCACATCTATTATTTCCATATGCTGTAGTACAAAATAACCACTCTTATTCTTCTAATGACTGCTTCTTTCGTATATTAAAATTAACAAAGTCAATATTAGATTAGATTAGAATTAAGTTTATTCTAAGCACTACTGTGCTTTTAAAACATTTGGTTACATTCATATATGTCATAATTAATTTTAAATAAGAATTAATTTAAATCATTTTACAAATATTGTATAAAATTAAATATCAATTGATAGATTGTTTGCATATTTAATAGATATACAGTAATAGATATAGTCACACATTACAGTATATCAACAGTTATTATAGATCATAAAGTTTAAAATATCAATCATACAATCAATTACCATAATGAGATTATTAAATTCTTGGCAAGATTCTAGGTGTTTTTTTTAGATTTTTTTTGAATGACATTATAGATCTTGGATCAATTATTTCAGCAGGAAGATTCTTCCACCATTTGATGGATCTGTTCATTATTGATATTTTTTTGTATTTAGTCTGCAATATGGTATTTGTAATTTTGTACCATTGTTCCGTGTTGAGGTATTGTTACTTCTGGTATACAGACCCTCAAATTGGAATATTGATATGTTTCTATACATGAATACTAAATCATTAAAAATAACTAGTTGTTCGTTGTTTGGGAGAGAACAGTTTTAACTTTTTGTATCTATCACTATATTCTTTGTTATAAAAACCATTTATATTTTTTGTCATAGCTCGGAACATACCATTTAACAATCTTTTGCCACCCTCAAATTTACACATATATATATGGCGGAGCAGTAGTCAATGTGAGGTTGTATGAATGCTCTATATAGATATCCAAATATTTCAGCGTGATGATGGAGAATGATTTTTTTTATCATACCTAGTTTTATTTTCATTTTCTTTATTATATAATTAATGTGTTGTTTGAATTTTAGGGAATCACTGAACCAAATCCCTAGGTCACATTGATTTTTTACACATTTAATTTTAATACCATCTATAACTGGTATTTTAAGTTCATATTTGGAACAATTGTGATCAAAGAACATACATACTGTTTTATCTTTGTTAATTGATAATTTATTATTTTTAGACCATTTTACTAGANTGTACTTTGTTCACATTTATCACTATCCACCATCCTATCAAAATTATCACTTTGCTTACTCTTCCCATTCTTCTTCCCATAAGGTTTCATAATAGGCTTGTTTTTAACAGTAATCCAACTCATTCCAGACTCATTTTCACTTTCATATCTCCCATCTTCGCTCACTTATCCCCTTTCATCGCAATCACCTTTATCACTCATCATTTGCTCTTGCAATAATTGTTGATTTACTGATACTACATTTGAATATGTCTCTTTTACCTCATTCTTCTCACACTCATGTTCTTTAGTAGCTTCAACTTTACACTATTTGCAATACATAAACAGACACTTACTTCTAATGTGCCCCACCACCCTACACTTCAGACACAGGAGTTTTCTTCCCTTAATGGTTAATAATCTTCCAAAACCATATATTCAAAACACATGATGAATATTATCCACAAGTATGTCAGAATTTAAATTCCCAACAGCTTCTATCACACTGGTATTCACATAAACGTTATTGCAAAGAAGCATTCTAACTTTACGGATGTTTAAATTTCAAAAATAACACTTATTTTACCTATTTATACCTCATGAGGCATCCAATGTATCCTAGAATAAAACATTTGAACTTCTTGTACCCAGCTAGTAAACACAATAAAACCATCTTTTATTTTATTAAACTTTGACCTCAATTCATCAACATGTTGAACAGTATCAAAGTCAATGCCAATATTCTTTAAATTCTCAGGATAATATACTTCCTTTATGTGTTGAAGATCTATCATCTTGCTCATCTCTATGAATATCTCAGTATGTCATATTTTCAGTAGGCTTCTCAGTAAAACAGTGAACAAACAACGTTGCTTATTCTCCAACATTTTCATTTTTTCAGTCCAATATCTCAACAAATTTACAAGTTATGCAATCTTTCAGTTATTTCTCCACTGTCAATCATCAAATCCCATTCTGAATTAATCAGTTTTTTAATCACTTGTTCAAATGTCAAATTCTTCTTCTTAAGATATCTCTCAAGCAAACCAGCAGAGTCGGCCATCTTGCCCGAGACCTGGTTTTAAATTTATTCCACTTTTGAAATTATTTGGGGAATATAAAATTTATAAGATTCAAATTCATTTTTCATCAATCATTTTAATGTACTGGTAATAAGCTTTGCTGGAGTATTATTTTGAATTTCGAGATTATTAATGCGCATAAGTCCTTTTCCCTGTTGTGCTAGCCCTTTTGTGTCTAATCTTTCCTGCCAAAATGATGATTCTGCCTATGAACCCTAAGCCATTTTTAAATGGCCTCACAGGAAAACCAGTCATGGTCAAGCTTAAATAGGGTATGGAATATAAAGGTTACCTAGTTTTTGTTGATGGATATATGAATTTATAGTGGCCAATACAGAAGAATATAGTGATGGTGCAGTGGCTGGAAATCTTTGTGAAGTATTAATATTATGGTGTAATAATGTATTATATACTCAAGGTTTTGAAGAGGAGGAAGATGGAGAAATGAGAGAATGATTAATTTATCAATTTGTACTATTCCAGTCTTTGTTTATTTTAAATGTATCTCTAGAGAACTTTTCTTTTAATTCCTAAGGCATATTGTCTTTATGTTATTTGTAAAGCAATACTTATGCTTATGTAAAAAAAGAATGGCATATTTGCATTAATTTTTTTTTTAATAAAGTATTTTACATCAAAAAAAAAAAAAAAAATTACATATCGCTGTACATATTACCTATAGTAATAAACTTTTAATTAATGACTCTTTAATTTATATTGTCCTAAATATCTAAAACATCACTTCTTAATCGATTTTTATAACTAATCTTACCTTATTACAATGTGGCTTTCAGTGCAATTGACTTGGTGAAATAATAAATCATCACATAAGAAGCGACCTCTTGCGGCAGTAAAATCCATTTAATGCGTGATTGTATTTACATTTATGTAGTACAACTATTGTTCATCTGAAGACAAGCAGATGTCACGACATCCTAAAATTTTCACGTGACTCATTTCAGTTTTACTTCATAAAAAATAAGTTTTCTTATTTGATATAACATTTTCATAAATTTAATCGCTATAATTTAATTAAAGACCAAATGAATATTTATGAAATGTCTATTGTAGTTCAGTTGGTTTTTTTCATTCATTATACAAACAACTGCATAATACATGTTATAAAATGGCATCATTAATGTAATGTAATATGTACCAATTAGTATTCAAAATCATATATAATATACCCTTCAAAGCGAACAAATTGTTTTCTGATAGGTATGTCTATATGCGTTTTGTCGTTTATACTTATTATAGGCCTCATAGCCATTGCTAAGAGGTCTTTAATAAGCAAATATAACCTATTAACATCTTAACAAATAATATTTGCTCGATCAAACTGCTAATACTGCAGTTTCTGCCAAAGTATGGAGAATACTGCAGTTTCACCAAATTATGTTAGTTCAATATTATATAGCAAGATGTAAGCAAAAGCAATATTAAAAGCAAAAAAAATATTTCAAGAAATCATTATAGATAATATCCCTGACAAAAATAATACCCCTGGATCTGTCACCTGGAAGTGAAGACAAACTTGGTTTGAAAAAAATGATTAAGCCTTCTCAATAATAATTATATCATTAGAAATCAAGCCAAGCTGGCATGTTTGGCAACGAGTATTTACCAAAAAAACATATGAGAATAAATGTATCAGCTGATTCAACTTTCACGGTGCATCCCCACTGCCTATATTGGCGAGGGATATTAGATCTGGTGAATAAATCCCAGATCGTTTGCTAAAAGCGAATAGCGCTTTTTAGCATGCAATCAGTGATTTATTTATCAGTGCAGTTCTACCATAGTCGCTCGATATGAAATATAATATTAGCCTATGTTGGATTATAAGGTAGTAGAGATTGAATTCTTTGTATATTGGTCTCACCAACATATGATAGCAGCACTGTAGTTTCGAACTTTTCATCTACAAAATAAGTAATATTGATCAAATAAAAATTAAATCAGAATGGCAAATTATATAGCGAAAACCATTGAGGGAAAATGGAAATGACAAGGTAAAATTTACCATATTTGGACTTGCGCCTGCGCAAGTGGTAATGACGGACCTATGATTTTATCGCTACGCCGCCGCTAACTTTACATTTTATGTTTTTGTCTCCTTTTACCAATAAAAGGGTCGCATACCTTATGTAAAACTTAGGATTACCTGAATTTTATTCTTATGAAAACCCTCTTCTATGAACTTTTTATGTTTAAGAGCTGTTGAGTTTCGCTATACAGCATGGAGCCTGAATAACGATAGCCAGCCTTAGAGGTACGAGCTTCTTTTATATATCTCTTCGAGTTTATTTTTGCCTTGGATTACTCTAACTTACATTAAATTATTGGTCAAAGTGACAGAATTAATACTTCTTTGAAAATTATTTCTGTTTATTTGTTTTCTTNAAGATAGAGACTTTGATTAACTTCCATTTTGGCGCGCTGGTCAACGTTAGTGCCAGGCTTTTCTCTGCGAGAATTCCTGGCTTGGATTTTATCAAGAGCTTTCCACTCAGGACCCTCTTGAGGATCTTACTGACTTTTGGATGTTTTTTTTTTCTTTTTTGTACTCTTTATGACCCTTTTGATCTGAATATGCTTTTTATTATACCCCGATTTCACTTGTATTCTCTTCTGCTGATTCCCTGACTTGGTGCCCTTGCCCGAAGATTTACAATGAGAACTCTTCACTTGGACTCCAGTTTGATAATCTCTGATTGATAGAATACTTATTTGTGTTTTACCTATTCTGATTTGTGTGTTAAGACATTTTATTTTATGATAAGAACTCTTAATTTATGTTCTGGACTAACATACAAACAATTTGTGTTATTTTATTTCTTTTATTTGTAGAATAAATTCATATTTGATGGGTGAAATTCCCATCAAAAAAAAAAAATTACCATATTTGGGCCATTAAAAGAAAAGCAATATTAAAATCAGGGACGGTACACATTTGTAGCCCCCAAGGGCTTAAGCAATTTTGATAATTTTATTTAACAAATATATAAAGTAGACACTCACCTTCACTGTGGTATATTGGAGAACACTTCGTTGTCTACAGGTTCCAGCTCATTTCAGCAAAAAACAGCCTGGAAACCTTCGCTTACATGTTTTTCTCGCTATTTCTGTTAAATCCCCCCCCCCCCTGATGAGTTTTACTATAAATACTAAAGGGTCTAATTTTTACAATCTTACAAGTCTGCATCATAACGAGGTGCTGAGTTTTTTTTGGTCTAAAACTAGCTATAATTTAGGGATTTCAGATCAGAGTTGTTTTTTTTTTTTGGATGAAGGGTGTATTTGTGGATTTTTGGGTGGCTACTTCTATTTACTTCAGACACCCAAAAATCCACCCTTCATTAAAAAAAAAAGTAGCTGTCACCAGGTGGTATCTAACAATAATGGCGATATTGCCAAAACGATCACGAACTGTGAACAACGAAGTGTTCTCCAATATACCACATTGAAGGTGAGTATCTACTCTATATATTCATTAAATAAAATTATCAAAATTGCTTAAGCCCTGGGGGATACAAATGTGGACCAGCCCCTTTTAAAAAGCTAAAAAATTATTTCAAGAAATCATTATAGATAATATCCCTGACGAAAATAATACTCCTGGCTCTGTCGCCTGGAAGAGAAGACAAACTTGGTTTGAATAAAAAATGATGAAACCTTATCAATAATAATTCTATCATTAGAATCAAGCCAACCTGGCATGTTTGCCAACGAGTATTTACCAAAAAACATATGGGAAAAATTAGAGCCATACAGTGCAGTGCAGGAAATAAAAGAGTCAAAATAATTGATCTCTCATTAGAGTTTAAGGAAATACAAATGGAAAATAAACTTTTGATGAATATTACACAAGATTAAATAATTAATTAGCAAAATAAACTCATTGGGAGGATTTATATAAGAAAGAGAAATAGCATTTTATTTTATAAGAGGAATCCATCCAAAATAAGAAAATATAGCCATAATATTAAAAACAAAAAGAGATGCTACATTAGATGAAATTCATATGGCATTAATAGTTAAGTAAATCGTCATTGATCTGTTAAGTTATTATTGAATTAGCAACTCTATGATTACCGTCCTGGCAGAACTGCAGGTATCCCCACACTGGCAGAAAATAGTTCCATCTATTATTTAAAATTACTTAATAAATAAATAAATAAAAACTAAAATAAAAAATAAAAAGGTTAAAATAACTTAATTTTAAAATTTCGGCAATTTAATATAACTAAATTTACTAAATTTCGGCAAAACGATGGTAACGTTTTTAATATAATATAGCCAAAGCCTATAATAATGTTGATAATAAAATACCCCATATCGGCACACATCAGGAAATTACTACTAAATTGTCTAAAAAGTGATTCTGAGGTTACTTATAATTTTCTAAATAGTGGTTACATTTACTGTATATTAATTTCTTATTAATTTAATTAACGCCAATAACAATTCTAAATTCTAAAATTTCGGAAAATCCATAAAGCAACGCACATTTTATCTACTAAAAGACTACATTTTTATAAACTATATGTAATTTACCAAATTAATATAACTTCAATTTAAACTTTCTTTAACTGAAAATTAAATTTAGATAAAATATTCCTTTTTAAAATCTTGTAAAGTCTATATTTAATAACCCATAATGGAATTAATACAGTCTAACTAAATATTAAAATCTCAGAAATCACACACACACACACACACACACAAACACACACACACACACAAACATAAGCTATTTTGGAAATATAATTACTAGCAAAGGCCAATATTTTATAAACTAACTTGGATAATGTTAAATGAAATGCCGAAAACAAGTAATGAAATTCCAGCTGAAAGTAATGTTATCACACCTCTTTTGGGGACTTTCACACATATGGTTATTTCACATTTCGATTATCAATCATAGGGTTGGAGCATAGTGTATTTCACACATAGTTGGAGTTAGGGTTCAGATTAGATATGTAATTAAATTTTAATGCAACTCCGGTCATCTTGGAATCCACTCTACCCTTCATCTAACCAATTCTGCCTCCTAGCGAGAAATAGCAAATAGCGAATACAGCAGAGGTAATTATCATTTAAGATTAATAATTTTTATTTTAATGATTTTATTTATTTACAAGGATAAAAAATTTAAAATCTAATATATTCTGTAGAATAAATTCTACCAAAATACATATAATACAATAAACTATTATCCTAATTTCAATTTTTAAACTATATGCAAATAATTGGTCATAATGCCTTATCATTTATTTCATATAATTACGGTGCTGACATTTACTTGAATAACGCTTTTCCCAGAAAGATTGATTTTCAGACTAGCGTCTGCCCTTACTATTCCCCAGTCCTTCCATTCCTCATAAAAAAAATTGCAGTTCAATAATTTCAAAAATAATGTATCAAAATGAGCTTCATTTTTAAATCTTTGTACATGTATTTGTAATAATGCAGTTAATAAATTAAATAAACGAAAACGAATGAAAGTTTAATAAATTGAAGTTACGTGTCGCAAGCCAGCCAGCCTGACCTAAGGAGGAGTTGTGCAGCCAGACGCAATATAAATACATCAGCAGATTCAACTTTCACTGCACATCCCACTGCCTATATGGAAGGAAGGACTTGAATAAGCTTGTCAACTCGATTGGAAATTTAATAGTTTATAGAAGCAATATTCAAATAGTTAGCAGTAGCCTATTAATTCGGATTAATAAACACAACCAATTAAAACTGTGAGTATTGTTCCTGAATATCGTAAATCAATTTGTTTCATACAATTAAAAAAATAAAGTAAAATACATAAGAGACTATAGCCTAATACACAAATGAAAGAAATAGTTAAACACATTTTTATTTAGCATTGTTAGCATTTGAGTAGAAATCCATTTGAATCCTAGTGTTAGTTGAATCAAATGTATGTGAATTAATTATTTGGTGGAATTGTCTCGGTTCCGTGGGCGAGCGGATTCACTTCAGCTTGATGAACCGAAGGCATATGCTGAGGTGTACAGGTTCGCACCTCGGCTTGGGCAGTTAAGGAACGGTTTTTCCCCTAGCTTTAACAGTTAGCCTCGGGTTTTTCCAAGTAAGCTGCCCTTGTAACATCAAGGAACTTGTGAGTCCATGTTTCAATCAGTTAAATATTCAATTTTAAGTTCAATTTAATTAACCAAAAAAAAAAATTAATTGGTGGAATTATTTGAATGGAAATTTTTAGAATAGTTGAATGAATTTCCATGAAAAATCATTTACTTCTAAAATATTCGAATGCTTTTTTAATAATCGAATAAAATTGAACCATTCGAATGGCCCATCACTAGGCCAAAGGAGGGATATTAGATATGTTGCTGCCTATATGGAAGGAGGGATATTAGATCTGGTGAATAAATCACGAAATCGTTTGTAAAAGCGAAAATCTTGTAAGAGCGAAAATCGCCTTTTAGCATGGCGATCAGTGATTTATTCGTTCGATATGAAATATAATATTAGGGGAGGGTAAGCTTTTATCAGAATTCTCCCTTAAAGAAATATCAAGATATTATTTAAAGAAATAATAGATTAGACAATTAACTTCAATTTGGGCTATGGAAGAACACCTGTTTTCTATAGTTCGTTTTACAACAACCATGTTGTTAATAATCGTTTAAGCCATTATAAGCCATTTCTTGTAGATACCCCCTAGCGAGAAATGCAAAGCAGAAACTAATGTGGGGGAAGCCGATTTTTTTTAAATTTTTATATCAAATTTATTTATTNTTTTAATTCTTTTTGGAAATCATTTTTTATTGCAATACAATTCAGATATTTTTGATGAAGGAAGGATCCCTCCTTCATCCTAAAGACCTAGCCAATCTGTTCCCTTGGTTTTTACACGTCATATTAACTAGATAATATCTCTATCAGCGGACATAAAATAGTGCCAAACCGACCATTAACGACCTGGTTTTTCTTAAAACGATCAATATCTATAGGAAACAGGTGTTCTTCCATAACCCAAATTGAAAGTGAATATCTAATGTATTAATTCATTAAATAAGATCTTGATATTTCTTTAAGGGAGAATTCTGTTAAAAGCGTACTGTCCCCGTTTCGAACTTTTAATCTACAAAGTAAGTAATATTGATCAAATAAAAATTAAATTAGAATGGCAAATTATAGCGAAAACCATTGGGGAAAAATGGAAATGATTAACGGTAAAATTTACCATATTTGGCTTATTAAAATTATAGATAATATCCCTGACGAAAATAATAGCCTACTCCAGGCTCTGTTGCTTGGAAGACAAGACAAACTTGGTTTGAAAAAATGATCACGCCTTCTCAACAATAATTCTATCATTAGAATCAAGCCAAGCTGGCATGTTTGCCATCGAGTATTTACCAAAAAACGTATTGGGAAATTAGAACGCTTACTCGGAAATAAAAAAGACAAAATAATTGATCTCTCATTAGAGTTAAAGGAAATAAAAATGGAAAACAAATAAACTTTTGATGAATATTACACAAGATTAAATAATTTATTAGCAAAATAAACTCATTGGGAGGATTTGTAGAAGAAAGAGAAAGAGCATTTTATTTTATAAGAGGAATCCATCCAAAATATGAAAATATAGCCATTATATTAAGAACAAAAAGAGATGCTACATTAGATGAAATTCATATGGTTGTGTTCTATCTCTTTCCACTATCCCCATTTCTCTCACAAGAATCTCAAATCTATCTCGGGGCAGGGGTTTAGTTAA
>PXIH01S0028336.1:0-13657 GCA_003024985.2 Euperipatoides rowelli
TATGTTACAGCATATAATTTAGTGTGAGTAGATTTCAAAATACCTATTAATTCCACTGTACAAACCAAATTCTTATTATCCTATCTCTCAAAATAACTTAAATAAAAATCTGATCTTTTGTTTTTATATAGTTTAATTATTGTACTTTAAATGTATTTATTTATTTTTTGCTTAAAATTTGTTTAAAATTTTAAAAATAACAATTTTCTAAAATTGACATTTAAAGTCCCAATGCTTTCTTATTGGACCTTATTTATTGTTCATTAGAAAATAAAATTTATTTGGATCTATTTTAATTAGATATCTACAAAATCTTATATATACCTTAGTAATTCCTGATCTCCTCTCAAACAAAAATGCTGCCAACTAAGCTGATTGCATTCATTTCAATTTTGTTTCAGTGCAATTGGTTGTTTTCTGAGCTTCACATGCTAAAAGGATCATTGTTGTATAATTCCATACAAAACATTGGCATGTGAAATGGCTAATGAATGTTCTATCAAGAAAGAATGATTGTTTTAAAATCTCTCCATAAAAAAGTCCTTTTAATGTGTTGAGTATGAGTTCACTACTTTCAATATAAATCATATTTTTTAACTTATCTAGGTGATATGTTTGTTTTTTTGAAGATCTTTTAATGTTTATATAATATTCCATATCATTAAAATTGCTAGATTTATTGATTTTTTTTTTACAAATATTTTTGCAGACGAAATCACATTAACAGCAAGGGTAGTCTCAATTGCTGGAATTTTTTTTTTGGAAGGAGGGGCTACACCATTGGTGCCAATACCCACCTGATGGCTGAGGCGAATCTATTTTTCTGTAGTTTTCTATATATACACTATTTACATTTATTTACATTATTTACATCTTATTACATTCTGACTATCAGAGAGAACATCTGAAGGTTCAGTTGTAATATTCCCTCATCTTTGTGAAACTTTAGAATTTTGTATCTTCAGAACACAAAGTCAAAAATTTAAACTGACTGGTTGAATATAACTCTAAACTCCCTGTCTTTCAGAAAGAAAGACAATTGGGATAGGGTCAGACAACACGAGCCTCGAACCTGGCTAACGCCAACACCAAGGAACACAAAGTAACGCAGTACAACTCACTGTGCCACCACCCCTTGGCCAATTGCTGGAATTTATGCCAACCAGAAAGTTGATTTTTAGACCAATCTATCTATAGTAAAAATTTGCTGATAATTTTTGGGAGGTAGCTTTAATATGTTTAGATGTCAATCACATTTAGTTTAGTATCTAGAAAACTGATACAAAATAGAAATGAAAGCAAACAGCTTAGCAGCACATTTGGAGGCAGGGGAGAATTGCTAAAGCATTTTATCTAATTAAAATAGATACAACCAATTTTTTTTCTAATGTATAAATAACTCATAAATAAAAATAAACTAAAAGTACTGTAACACTTAAATAGAACTTTAAATATTTTAATTTGAAAGAGTTTAGAAGACATTAAGGTCTTATAGGAAACCAGTGGAATTTAAATGTTGATTTTAGAAAAATGATATTTTCTTAATTTTAAGCAAAAAATAAGAATACAGAAATTTAAAGTACAATAATTATACTATATACAAACAAAAAAATTAGATTTTTATTCAGGTTATATACAACTTGAAGAAAATTTTGATTTTTTTTGTTTGTTTATAGTTTATTATTGTACTTTATTTTTTTTTTTCTTAAAACCTCAATTAAAATATAAAAATGTGTAATTTTGAAATAGGAATCTTGAGATCGACTGACTGTAAAGATAATTATTTGTGTGTACTTACACTAAGTCAGATCTCTAAAACCAGGCGGAACATCATACATATCTGCAAATTATTTATCTTTTATTTTTAAATATTAAAAAAAATTTTGATAATTTAATCATTAATTTTTAATGTTTAAGTTTTTATATTTTTAAAATCGTTTAATTACGATTTAAAACAATTTTTCTACCCCAATACATGAACTCAAAATGACACTCATTGGATCTAAAAAAAAAATCATTCAAAAATCCTGTGGTAATATTAGTGTAAAAACTTTATTATAATCATTTATTAATTAAAAAAATAAAGTTTTCAATGATTAAAATCCTTTTAAATTAACTTGTTATATTTTTTAGAAATATTAAAATAATAGAGGTCTAATCGCTCTTACTGTCCAAAAAAACAAACTCAAACCTGTTTAAACAAAATTTGTGTTTTCTATATCATTAAATTTTGTATATTTTCAAACTAGGATGATGTTCAAAGAAAATGTCACATGACTATGCTTCTGCAAGAACTTAAAGTAAATATAGACTCAAGGCAATTTAGCATTACAGGCACCAAATTACTGCTCAAAGCTATCCCAGTTATGACTGCACAGGAGGCACATGTTTAAACCTTTTTAATATAAATAACCTTTAATTTAAAACATTAGAATTTCTTAATAATGACTAATTTATGTAAATCAATTGAAATTATGTGTTTAAATCAATTAATTTTGATTGATCAAGCAAACTACACTGTACCCCTCCAACATATTTGAGCGAAGAGTTTCAGACTGACGTTAATAGTGATTAGTTTCTGCGCTTTTTTTTATTCTAGATCATTCTAAATAAAGCATCACACAATGTTTTCGTGTGAAAAATTTCCTGACCTTTATTTTGGACCCAGATTAAGCATTCAGATCAAATTTTCTGACCATGACTATAGACAATTTCATCTATTTATTTTATTTTTTTGTAGTTTGTAAACATTTCAATTTGTTACGCTATTTCTTCAATTTACATCATCCACCCCATCCAGCTACTGCATTAATTTATTCAATAATTTTTCTACATAATACCAAACTATTGACATTAAAGTTTTGCTGTACAAGTTCATGGATTTTATTCTTTATTTGCTGTCAAGTCCTGCATCTTTGAAGTATATTATACTTTATACAAGCCTATCCGCATCCTTCACAACATCAGTCGCTAAGATTTCATCTTTGTAAGTTAATTTCATCATTTTTTCCTTACTCTGAGTCCTTTTTAGGACTTCCAAATTGTCCCTAAAGAGAAATATAAAGTCTATTTTAAAGAATGAATGTGTTTTCTAAAATGTTTTGAATGTTTTGTGATTGTATGTAAGCCTTAGTAAATTATGAGAATGCTAGAATCACTTAAACAAAGCACCGTAATGCCAGTTTTCACATTAAATGGGCACGGTTTTCCTACTTTCATGAAAATTTTATACCCTACAGTTTGAGTTACAGTTCAGGCCCTAGGTACTTTTTTAAAAAAAATAAGGGAAATAGTAAAAATTAAGCCATTTTTAAAAATATTTCGCAGTTTTAAAGCTAAATAATTATACTTTTAGAAAACAATAAAAAAAAAATTTCCCATTTTTTTTTTTTTTTTTTTTTAATTTTTGCAAAAAATTATATATTTTTCAGCACGGTTGATGACATCCAATTTAGTGTAGATATACATTATATGAAGTTTAAAAAAATTTATTTTTGGTATTTATTTTTGTTTTATTAGATTTTCTTATTGTTTCAATTGCCTGTCAGTAAACAATGATTTATCAAACTGCTTGTGAATCCTTATTTTACATAAATATATATTTTTTTTCAAATAAGAACAATCTTTTATTCTCCCTATTAGCATAACGACATTAAGAATTCTTAGTGTTATTAATATCTGGAATGTAAATAAATATCAAATTATTTGTATTGCTATTCTTGTTTGAAGGCACTGGTCTTTTGTATCTTGCTTGGGATTTTGTCTTCAAGTAACTCAACTTTTTCTCTCTCTCTAACTCTTCTTCTACACATTCAGTAGGTATTGTTTAAGTCATCTGATGCTCAATTCACATTTAATTGAATCCAATTTTAAACAGCTAAATATCTTTTTTTAAATATAACTTACACATAAAGATTTATATTTCTCAATTAATATATTTTTTATATATATAAACTAGATGTAATAAAAACAAAGTGATCTACTTTCATCACTAAATTTCTTTGAAACTCTCTTTTCACCTCCTTAATGTTTTCATAAACTTTTTTATTTTTTTTCAAAATCCCAAGTTCTTTTAGCAATTTTTCTCCCACAGTTTATGTTTTCTGGCATATTTCAATGCCTTTTGGCTCATTTTTCAGGCAATTTTGACAGACTATGGTAAGAAGCGTCTGGGTGTTGTAAACCAATTTTCCAAACCACCAGAAACCCTTGTGGGAACTCCGGTGAAAGAGAAAGAGGTGGTGTGGGCAAGCAATCGCGTGCAGGCCAACCCATGCCCCGTCACCAATTTGCTGGGCGTACGCATTGACAGGTACATATCACATTTTTTTTACATTTTTCATTGTAGGCCATAATCACTGAATACGGCAGAAAGCGACTTGTGGAGGTTAGACTGGCATCCAAACGTGAGATCCCTGCTGCTGTCACCGCCATCACTAGCAATCTTCCTGCTGCAGAAAGCACACCCCCTGCTCATACTGTTGCTATTCCCGAGTCCTCATTGGCAGAGGCTTTGCACGCGCCATCAAAGCCTAAACCGATACAAGTACTCAAAAAGTTGGTAGAGGAAATGAAGGATTTCAAGTTCTTACTTAGGAGAAGTAAAAGCACAGCAAGGTAGAACAGACTACCATTTATACCCCTAAAAAGTCCCTTTTCTGGAGCCTATTACATCAGCTAATCATAACATACAAAACTTGCTCTTTGCAATCAGTCAAGTATAATATTATTGCTATAATGAGTAGCCTATCTAAATTAATATGTTTTGCCAGTAGTAATAATTTGACTATATATTATCAATTAAAAATTAAACCTTCCAATATGGAAAGAATTAAAGTAAAAAGTAAATTAATAATTTTGATTTAAAGAGTTCAAAAAACATCTAACATAAATTACAATCAAATTATCACTTATATTTTTATATTAATTGGTGCAGCTACTTTTCAATTTTTTTATTTTTGTTCAAGATATACAGTAGATGGTTGATTTTCTTGTCATATCCATTTAATACATGTTATTACTTTCCAATAATATTTTAAAACATTTTGATTGCTGGTTTATTAATGTCTTATTATTTTCTTCTAACAGGTTTGTTAAACATTCACATTGCATACAAACTGAATTGTTTAAAAAATGTATTTTTTTTCTTATCTCTATCTTTCACATTTTAAATTCATATATATTTTATTCGTTGTGTCATGCATATTCACACATAATATAAAGTTATTGTAACATTACATTATCTCAAACTTTGAACATGTGACTTTGACAAATTCATTTTGACATTAACAGAATTTTCAACAGGTTTAATCTACATCATCAAAGGTAGCATTATTATTGTAAGTAAACAATAACATTGTGGAATTTTAATATCTAGACCATGAAATTAATGGAAGATCACAATATTTTAACTTCATTATTTTATTCATCAGTTGTAATATAAATTAAAATATAATTGATTTAAATTGAATTAAATAGTTTTCGTAAAGTATTTGGTGCTATAAGTTCTACATTTTAGTTCCATGATATTTAATAATGGTTTTAAGTACTGTTTGTAGTTATTATATATGGATGACTTACCCTAAAAATGTTTACACTTGGTGTTTGTATGTGTATGTTGATTGTTGAGGTGTCTGGTTTAATTAAACTCTAGTATAGCCTTCACTACTTACAGAATGAACTAGCCTTAACTATTACCTGGAAATGTGGAGATTTCACAGATATCTGCCTGAATGTCACTACCAGGCTGCCAATTATATGTTGTGCTTAACATTTCCTAGATTTGGATTTTGTATAAAAAAAATGTTTACCCCTGCAAAAAAAATTGTAAAAAAAGTTATGCTACCTATTAATTCAATTTGATTACATTAAATAAATTATTTATTATGTTGTTGCTTTTTTTTTTACTTTCTATAAAGTTTTATAACTATTTAAGGGAATTCCAAAAAGGGTAATATATAAATACTGAGTGACGATTCGTACACAGGTGTGTATCATAGACCCAATAGTTCAATTGCAATCATATTCTATAATATTCATGTTGGAGTTAGGGTCAGTGTGGCATTTGGGGTTAAAGATCATTTAATATTCTAAAATCATATAATAAACACATGTGTGTATGAATAGCATTGCGTCTATTGATCTAAAACTGTGTAAGAATAGTCATAAAATTAAACACATTTTAAAAAAAAGAGATTAGGTTGGCACAAATCATTTTTTTATTTGCATAGATTTTTAAAAAAAGTAATATTTACTTTATTTTTGTTTGTTTATGTATACTAATTTGAGTTGTTTGGTAGCATTTATGTCAGGGCNACAATAATAATGATCTAATAGACTACATCCTTGTACTTATATACAATATTTCATTCAATTAATGTGTTCGTATAACAATTTTCCCACAGTANCAAGCGAATTGTGAACAAGAAGGATTACATTACCATTTCTTTTAACAAATAGAATTAAAAACTAGCAATAATTAGTTATTTTTACGATATTGCTCTGTTGTCTAGCTAATGTGTTCTATTACAAAGTATATTTTTGGAAAGACTATCTATTTATTTTGTCGTCTGTTATTGAGGGAGAGGGGAGGAGTACAATAACTTCTGAAAAATGGTCCAATTGGCATATTTAAAGTTTGAACACAAGAATCTATATTTACCAATAACTATTGAACTGTAAATGATAAATCAATCAATCAATCAATCTCAATCAATCAATCATAACTCATAATTCATGAATGGAAAAAATAATAATAACTCCTCAATTAGGATTTTTTCATAATGATGTTCTGTAGACATATGTTATGTGATTAGTTCTTAGATATAAACGTAGATTATGGAATCCATTATCTAAGAATTTAATCAAGCTTAGACTAATGAGAATTTATACTTTTTATTTTTGCTTAAAATTTGCTTAGAATTAAGTCATATTAAATATTTTCTATCAAATAATCAAATTTTATAATTATAAAACCAGTGGGCGATAAAATAATTTTTTTAACAAATTTTCATTCTGAATTTCTTAAAATGAGCAAGATAGTCAAACTATTATGTTAATATTTTAATTATAAAATAAAATTAATATTGTAGGCTTTAATTAATTATGGATAATTGCATTAAAAGGTAATATCTTGGTTGGGTAATTTTTGTTATCATGTGTGACACACAAATTAAGAAAAGTCCAAATAGGTTATTGATTTATTTTTTTAATTGTTTTTTTTTTATTGTTACATGAGTAATACAATACAATATCAATAAGTCTACAGCCCTCTAAATGACCTTTTTTGCATCATATTTTGGGAGATAAAGCATCTTCTGTGCTAATCATTATCATATGTTCCATTGTAACTATAGGCCTACTAATTAAAACAATCTATGAAAATATTTCAAAACCAGCACAAAATGCTTGAGTAATAAACAAAAAAATAATAGCAAGAAAGATATTTTTAAATGGTGCTTTCATGTCATAAAAGATTGTATAAGTGATGTCTGTAATCTCTGGTATGTTGTTAGTGTTGAGCATTGTCTTTGATATTCAAATGTTTCTGGCCAGTCATTGAATGGATCTTTTCTCGTGTTTAGGCAACACCTGGTAACTACTGGACGTCCCTATTTTAAATTTAAGAAGAATAGGTGTTCAGATTTCAGCCTAGATATTTTATTTGAAATTATGGTAATAAAACCTATTACTTTTATATATGTTTCTACATCCAAGAATCATAACCTGGAAAAAGGAGGGGTATGGGTAGGAATGATCATGAGAGGGTAAACTATCCACATCCCACACATCTAATTTTTTTTATTAATATTTATCCATAATATACTAATTCACATAAAGACATAATGAATTCAAAAAATTGTTATGCCGAGAGAAAAATAAATTGTGGGTATTTGACCAAGTATATAATGTGTGCCTTCTATATGGATCAGAATGAAGGGAGTTACAATTCTATCTACAATTTTTAAAAAAAAAAATATGCTGCTTTAAGAGGCAAAACATTTTTATTAAATATTAGAATACTTTAATAATATATTTGATAAATTATTATGTAATTGGTATTTAAAAGCCATAAATGGAAATAGTCTTTTTTTTTATTTTGATTACAAAAAAAATTATTATTTTAAAGTGTTTCATATAAGATGAAATCAATGAAGTAAAAATAGTTTATTAAGACTTTAAAAAAAAAAAAATCAACTTTCCCTCTTAAAATATATTTCAAATTCTGTAATTTTTTTTTATGATCATGCAAATTATCTTGTTTCAGCTTTTCATTTTTGTCAACACAGAATTATTATTATTTTGAATTTATCTTTATGCTAGACCAAGAAGAAAAGTTGTTTTTCTCTCTTTCTAAATAATAAAATTTCATAAATTAACTGTTCATGAAATAAAAAATAATAAAAAAAAAGTACTGCGCATCATTAGCTGTTCAGTATAATATTTCCATAATAATTGTTTAGAGCTTTGCGCAGACGCAGTATTGCAACCAATGAGGCCCAATAAAAATCTTTGGGATTTCTAGTATACAAAATCAGTTTTCTGGTACGATGGTTATTTAACAGATTATTTAGACTGATGCCTATTCCTATCTTTTAGAATTAATATGCTGCATTCCGATAATCCGATATAGCCTATTGCTATATTTATAAATAGTATAAAATTGGTGGAGCTGAGTATTTTTATCCGCTGTATTACTAAAAAGACATTCATTATTTTTACCGTTTATCCACATATTGTCTGTGATTCAAAGGCATCAACTTTATAACGGAAACATTCAATTTTTTTTGTGTGTGTGTGTGTGAGGCAGGGAAGGAGGGAAAGAGGCAAGGGAAGGGGGGATCTCGAAAACAGCTCCAGCTAATCCTTTTAACAAAAAAGTCATTTATGCAGCAATTAAAGTCTGATAAATATTTTTTTGCAAAAAAAAAAAAAAATTAAAAAAAATTAAACAAAAACGATATTTATTATTTTTGGGGGGAGGGGGTTGTACTTGCTGTTGTGTGTTTTCCATTTTTTAATATATTTATTACATAACTTTATAAATGAATAATAACCTATAAATAATTAAGAATAAATATATTCAATTAAACTTACATCAAATGATTTTAAAGAAATTGTTGCTTTTTTTTTTATAAAAAAAAACAGGATTATGTTTTCTTTAGAAAACGTCACCTGACGTCAATGCCTTAAGCAGGATTTGAACCCGTTATGTCTTGGTTGGCAGCCTGCCTTCTTGCTAACTGACTCAATGAGACATGGCAAAGAAATTGTTTCTTGTAAACTATTGAATATTAAAAAATAATAATTTTCAATTATTTTATGGGAGATAGCCTAATTTAAAAAAAAAACTGTAGTCTCATTTGATCTGTAAATAAAATCAGTATGCCTGATAGTTAAATTTATCATGTGATGATCATAATAATTGTTACCCAATAAAGGATTAAAAGAACTAATGTAATAGAAGTCCTTCTTTGATTCTGTACCACAAATGCATTCTTAGCAAATCTTATAATTTATCTAGCTTTCAAGAGACAGAGAAATTAGACTAATATAAAAATGATTGTCATTTAAATAGTGATAAGTTGTTCTTGAACCATTTATTCACCATCAATGTATCATGATCTTTTAATGACTCATTCACTGTCTCCCAAAAATTAGTGAATCATTTATTATTGAGATCTGCATAAAACTAAATTTTTGTCATCATTGGGTGCACTCTGCGAGATGGAGGCTCGCGCTCATCTCCCGTTTATGTATCACCAAATATTTCGATCTTGAGCTCTTCTTATTAACACATAGAATTGCCTGATGTTAGGCCAGTCCTTAAGGTCATCTAACTATTCTCTTCTTGATCTTAGTCTTCTTTTTACTCTTTCTGTCCATTGCTCAAGTGCTGCTACTAGTATAATTATTACATATCCTCTCAAGACATGACCATCATATTTCCTCATCCTTACTTCATCCAAATGGCTATACAAACCTTCCCATTTTTCCACATTGCTGATCAAATTTGTCCATTTTATTTCCAACTTTCTTCTTGCACACCAGACATCAAAAGCATTCATCTTCTTTACCAAGTCTTTGGTTAAAGTTCAAGTCTCAAATACATATAAGAAAATTGACCAAACATAGCATTTAACATCTTCACTCTCAAATGTTTGTTATAACATCTCTTAATAGAATGTCTTATTGTTTCCAAAATTCAGATTTGCAATTCTATCTTTGTTCAAATCTTTTAAATTGTGTTTCTTCCATCTTCCATTATCAAGCTGCTCAAATATCTAAATTCCTGTTTTTCTTTCCATTTCGATCTTGATTTAATGTTTCCTTTATTACCAATGACAATGTTACCATAAGAATTTTTATGATTTAAAAAAATCTTTTGCAGATTGGTCAGATAGGTTTACTCACTGATTATTATGCTTATATATTGTATATATACTGTGAATAGGGCTCACTTCTTCAAGTTTGGGAGTTCAAATGTCAAGCATCTTGATTATCTTAACTTTCTCCTGGAGGATTTTTACGAAATATTTTTTAGTTTAGTTTGTAACTAAAGTTTATTTAGGGTGATGTTTTTATGAGGAACCATTGAGTAATGATAAGCTGATTTTATAATCTTATAATATTTTTTACAAATGTAGAACGTGTTTAATTTGTATACGTTGTTTGATAAGGTAATCTGGCGTAAAACTTGAAGAAAAAATTGATATGGGTGACACGACAACTTTTGCATTACCTCAGGTCAATGACTCATTGTGGATGAATCTCCATGAACAACACACCATATTTATAGTCCCTTCCTCCCCCCTCCCCCTCATATGAATTCCTTCATTAAACTTTTTTTAATGGTTATTCAAACTTATTGAGGGTAATTTGGTCTAGATTTTGGCAGGCATCTGAAACACTTGGAGCACATATTCTCACTGATACTTAACTGTTTTGATAACTATTCAATAAATCCTGTTGTTCAAGTTAACAATATATTTACTAATAACNCAATGCATAAAAATCAATCGTTAAGTACAGTACTCACTATTTATTGATATTCACATGTGACATAACTTTACATGTTACATTGATTAAGACACAGCACTGGCCACAACACATTATTTCATTACAACAAATAATGGCTAGCAGACCGAACTAACCATCACCTAGATAATACCAGGCCTGGTCAAACAAGGTCATTGTCTTCTCAAAGCTGCCAGACACAAATAATATATCTTCTGCAACCTTCCACATAATACATACATTGATTTAATTATTACATTACTCATAAATTCATAATCAATGTGATTATGAACCACATGTATGTTAGAATAAACAATTAACACATACATATTTAACCGTTACTGTTTAATATTGCTCTTGCAACTCAACATGCCAAGCACCTGGTCGTAAAAGTAAATTTGGATTTTTTGTTTAGCTTATATTATTTAATCCAAGTGGTCTAAATTATAATCTTATAATATTTTTTACAAATGTAGAACGTATTTAATTTGTATATATATCAAAATAGATGATGGCAAATGTATGTTGAAAATTTTTGAATAATCTTAATGAATAAAGATAGAAAATTAAATCATTTTTTCTCAGTTTACTCACTTCTTTAAAGTTTATTTTGTCACTTTAATTTTTAAAATGGGATTTTTTTTTTCAGTTCTGCAATAATAAAATATTAAATAGAAAATTATTAATTTTACTAAAATAATGATTTATTTACTGTGGTACTTTGTTCTCCACAAGCCAGCTTGTGTGATAGTTATTGACGCAAAAAAGTGGAGGGTTAATTTAGTATGTTAATTAGGAGAACTGAAGACAATTACCAAATAATGCAAGTGAATTTAATTATGTCTCAGTTGTTCCATATTTTTCTGACATATTTCATCTTTCTTCATGCTACAAAAATGCATGTAAATAAATAAGATGATGAACAGCAATACAAAAATGACTGCAATTTAATGCATTAAGTTCAACCTTAATGCAGGATGAAAGAGTTAATCTTTAGATTGTAACCCACACATATAAGCACTATTCTACTTTTTAAAGTGTGATATATGATGGAGACGGGAGAGTGATTAAATAAATGGGAGAAATGAGATTTTCAATTATTGTACTTAGATGCTTCTCTAAGCTTTACCACAGATTTACCATAAAGCAAAATGCTATATGCAAACATCGTGCTTCTCTTTCCATTTTTCCTTTTATGAAATAATTAAATTAGTGCAAAGCTGAATGAGAAGAACTGAGTAAAGTCAATCATTAACAGATCAATCATCACAGGAGAAATGACTATGTTTTCCACTTAGCTTTTTCAAGATCAGCATCCAACACTAGACCTTTATAACTTCGTTATAATGATTTATTTACTCCGGCACTATGCAACCTATCCGTTATAATGATTTATTTACTCCGGCACTATGCAACCTATGCACTCAATTAGAAGTTGAAATTAACTATCTGTAAATAAACTTAGCTGCACGGATTACTATAAAAGCAACCAATCATGTATGACTACCCAGCATAATAATAATTAAATGGTTTGGCTGTGTTAATTTGTTTAAGTCATAACCTTCACCCCGATACTAACCTTGATGGCCACTAGGTAATGAATGACTATGCTCCAACCATAATGATCATTAAAAAATGGAATAAACTTGCTTGATCATTTTTAATGATCTATACATTATTTCCTTCAGCTCAACCGCTAACCTATCAGCGGTTGTTGTTTTTTAGTAAATCGTGCAGATAAGGTTTCTCAGAAGACACTTTTATTTTATCATTGAGAAAAATGATTTTCCTTAGACCTATTTTTCCTAGGAAAAGTAATGAAAGTCTCTTCTTCTACTAAGTTTGTCATCCAATTACAAAACTCACTATCACTTTTTAAAAATGAGATACATTTGGATAACCTTTATAATCCTTCATCTACAAGTGTTATGAAGCTTAAAATTGGTTATTTAAATTATGACAATAGTTAAATATATTGATCATCAATTCTTAAGATGTAATGGTTAATTAGTTTTTTTATTCCTGCGAAACATTTAAAAGAAATTTAGATAATTTTGGGATTTAGATGGCTCATTTTGGATGAAACTTGTCCACTGGGTTCAGTCAAATGTTTCTTGGTGTCAATTAATTTGGCATCAAAATTACCTTTATCAAACACCAACTTATTTCATTTTTATCCATATGGTGCCATTTGGTCCTTTATTTTCACTGATTGTGTTTTATCCCAAAATATCACTAGATGGGATTAAAAGGAAATCAATTGGTCTTTGGCTTCAAGACACAGTTTTGGTGTGAATTGAATAGGTACCAATAATATATAGTTTGTTCACATCTAGACCTGTCATCCAAAATAAGTAATATTTTACAGTCTATTTACATTTCTGAAGTTTTACAGGAAACTTTAAAATAAGTCTGTTAACTTAAAATTTCACTTATATTGGATTTTTTAAATATAAAATGAATCTCAATTCAAATTTTACATATCTGACATTAATAAAGTAATCGCACAATATTTGCTCAGCCTTGTTAAAGTCCTGATTTGTTTCTTAAAAATTGCCTAGTGCAGGGGTCGGCAACCTTATTGTCATTAAGGGCGCAATAAAAATTCAAAAGTTATTGGGGGCGCATTATATAGACATTA
>PXIH01S0028337.1:0-15518 GCA_003024985.2 Euperipatoides rowelli
TTTTTTAAGTTGCCATCTTGGATTGTGGACCACCCTCTTGAATTATGGGTAATGTGTGCTGGAACCATCTATACTACTGCGCATGACTGTCCTAGAAACCCCTACACCTACTGAGCATGCCTGTTTGAAAACCTAAAACAAAAATGACGTCATAATCAGCCTCGTTTTGAAAGTGTCCNCGAACCCCCATATTCTATCTACTACTGTGGATTCTGCTTGCTATTGGCTATATTTTAAAAATCACAGGATACTTTGGTCATGTTGGATTAACATTATTTTGTAGAATTTACATTTAAAGCTAAAATTTAGACCTCAATTTAGTCAATTAACCGCTGTACATTTCTGATCATTCATCTTCGAGTCTTTATAAGTAGATTATTTCATCATCAATGAATAGTTGATTATGACATCATAATATTTTATAACAATAATAATATTTAGATCATGCATTTTTAATAACAAACTATAGAATATCTAAACAATAGTATTTTTGTTGTTTATATAGAGTAGCTTATTAAATAGAATCAAAATACAAAAATAACAGAAAACTGTGTACCATTTTAAAATACATCTTTATAATAAAATTGAATAGCCTATATAATACTATAACAAATATAATAAAGAAAAAAATCATCACTGTTTGCTTTATATCAAAAATAACAAACTGAAAAATTTTACATTAAATAATTATTAATTTGTTTTTTGTTTTTCAAACAGGGTTGTACCATTTTGGAATAGTTTACCAGACATCTAAGTTAGTTGAATCTTTTAAACATAGGTTAGATGATTTTATAGATTGTTTAAGCATGGATGAATAAATAATAGGATAGCAATCTCCAACAAGTTAAATTTTATCTATAGGAATATAGACTATTATTGATCTAAATTGTTTGTTTTTATTTTGGAATAGATTGGAAAAAATGTAGCGAAGCTAGTTACATCTGTTGATTATTTTAAGCATAGGTTAAGGGGTTTAACTAGTTATGCAATGTAATGGGTTTATAATCGTTGATAATTCTTTTAATTAAAATTCCCAAAATTCAAAGGGAGACAAAATATATTATAAAATATACAGTAGTAGACCTATACTGTGTATAAACAAAAAAAAAAAAAGTATTATATTTGGACCAGAGACAACGTTTCTGGACTATGGTCTTTTGTTATCTGGTATATTTGTATTTATATTTTTATCTGATTATGGAGTTTATGATTTTTCTTATTTATTTCTAAATGGGAAAATCATACATTTTGACATTGGTAGACAATGATGAATATTGGCTAGAACTTAGACCACAACTTTTTTCCCCTTACTACTGAGAATCCACAATTCCACACCATTCCACCATTCACTTCTTTGTATTTTTATGGTAATATAATTTCTAACATGCAATACAGTTAATTCTTGATTTACATGGGTTGGTTCTTGAAAATAGCGTGCAAATAGAAAACGTGTATATCAAACATAAATTGCCATTAAGAAATAATGCAAATGCTAAGGATTATGTGAAGTGATGAAAACAAAAATATTTGTTTTATTCAACTTATTATTTTTAACCTCTTGTTAGGTAAAATTTACTAAAAATTGTTCTTGTAAATATGGGTATTAGCGAAGGGATGAATTTGAATTTAGGCTAGTTGCATCACGAAAAATACATTACCTTAAAGAATTTCAATCAATAGAAATTTATATCATTAAACAAAAGCATAGAAGCTTAATTACTGTTTCATTTTGACAGCTTTTCATTGACATTTTTATTCATAATTTCAAATAATTTATTTATGTACTGTAATTTGAGGAGTGGCAGTAATTCTTAAATCATGTTATTCCAAATACATGTAAATCAAATCTGTTTCAATTAAGAATTAACTGTAGTTGGATTTATTGGCTGAGGATTATTCCTCTGATCAACTTTTCATTTATAGATTTATAGTAACATTATTGTTGCATTTCTGATTTCTAATTTTTGTTGCTCATAACATTTTCAAATGTATATATTTTTAGACAAGTCAAAAGGATGGTGAAACAATTTTCCATTCAAAGAAAGATGATAAATCAATAAAGCAGTTTAAAAGGAAGAAAAAACGTCAATTAGAGGTTTGTAAAAAAAAATTTTTTTTTTTTTGATACATCAGATTAGATCTGGGTAAAATTGTGTGCATTCATTTTGATTTTGTAATGTTATCAAAGTCACTTCTAATATTGTGTATATTGTTGTTGATTTTATAATGACTTTAAGGTCACTTGTGATCAGATATGATTAAGGTTGTAAGTATTTCATTACATAATTTAATCAATGGTAGATTGAGGACATTACCACATTAAAACAGGGCTTATCGCTTCCCCTTCTCCCTTAAAGGATTGACTTATAATGGCATACGACTATCACATGATCATCAAATTAATGTTGTATAGGTTCAAAGCAAATACTAAATAATTATCAATTTATAATAAAATTTGATTTTAAAAATTAATTTAAAGGAATGAAATGAGTCAAATGTATTTTCATAAACTGTATAATGGCTTGCCTNGTATTTTGAAGATGGTAAACTCCTCAATCAGGTCCTCGTAGTCAAATCGGTTACCAGTCAAATGTTTAGAATTGATAGGGAGTTCAAAGGTACAACTTTATTCTTTTTAGAGCTGAACTGTAAGACAGGTTTAAAACCTAGGCCAAAAAAAGAATGGTGTGTTAACACTAAGATTTATTATATAGGCGATTATGGCAATATTATTTATGATTTTATTATAGTAGATCAACTCTTACCAGGATTTATAGTATGGGACACAATTTGGGTTCCAGGTTGAAGTATAAGTCCGGTGATTATATCAATCCATTGTTTTACTGGTCATCACTGTTGGGAGGATTGATTGTACAGCTGAATACTTATTGGCTGGACTCTGGTTTTGGTTGCAGTCAATATCTGGATTCAGAGTTAAGGAGTGACTGAAGACTTTAATGGCAAAAAAGCCTTGATATTCTATTCCCAATCTTTTTATATTCCTCAGTCATATTTTCAGGATTCAGGACAAAGTAGCTTGAAGTGTAGAACAGTCAATAAGCATATGAAGTACTGTAGAGCTAAATGGTTTCATAGTGGTCTAAATGAATCTGGGATGGTTCCATCCGGGACAGCTAGTTGTAGTTGTTCTGCTCTGATGATGTAATAGGATTGTATTTGTTTAAAAGGGCTGCTAGGCTTTTAAGATTCAAAATATCTTTTAGCCAGAGCACTTTTATAGTTCTGCACCTGGTAAGAGTTTTATAGTTTATTTTGAGGATCTAAGCTGGTTTTTATTTATTACTGTCAATTTATTTATATTAGGTATATTTATTAACGCAAAAATACAAGAACAATATTAACAATCATTCATAAGGCCTTAGCCCAGTTGGATGTAGGCCTTATTTACATTTTAATATATTAATTACTGTAATTAGTTATTTAAAGCATTAATCATTGAAGGAATAGGTGATGATTTATATCTTTTAGTCTTTATATATTATGGAACAAAAAAATTTATCAGCTTGTCTTGTATTGATACCAGAAACATCCAACCTATGCATCGGCTTATTAGAAGGGAACTCTTCAAGAAAATTAGTAGCAAAATTCCCTAATAATTTCAATCAATGTTTAAGAGATTCAACTCCACAAAAATCTAAAGCATTGTCATAGTCCATATTGTTATCTCCAAGAATAATCTTAAGGGATCTGAACCCCCTCAATACTATTACATTACGCTTTAGTTATGGCTGATCCCCATGCAGTACAGCAATATTCCATCAAGGGTCTAATGTAAGTAGTGTATACTGCCACCAGAAACCTGTGATCAGAATTAAGTGCTCTTAATTTATATAATAATAAAAAAAAATTTGCTGAATTTTTTAATATTTCTTCAATATAATAATCCCATTTAAAGTTATTTTGAACTTGTAACCCCAAAATCTTGCAGTGATCTTTTAATTGGAAAATTTAATCCATCTATGTCAATTTTTTCCCTTGAGAAATTATGTATCATAATACATGATTTTTTTTTAAATTTAAATGCATACCCCTGATACAGGCTTTCAGATAAGGGGTATTTTGGCATCATTTATTATTATTATTATTATTTACGCCCTAATTTTACAAAAAAAAACACTTGGGAAAATTATTATAGCCATCAATCGAAAGTCAATAGACATATCTTAGGTGGCATATAATTTCTCAAGACTTCAAAGCACAAATCTAGAGTCGTCAATAATAATTATTTAATACACTTAAAATGAAAAAATATTAAAAATATTTATATATCGGTTAATATAATATACAGTATATTACGAAAGGTAACAGCATTTTTAAATCTTTTGATAACTGCCTACTGTATATACACTGATATACAATAAGCAACTGTACACTGGTGTAATTATCTAATATAATAAAAGGCCAGTTTGGTCATGCATTATTAGGTATTCTTAGGTACTCTTAGATATTCTTAGGTACTCTTAGGTATTCTTAGGTAATCCTATGTATTCTTAGGTACTCTTAGGTATTCTTAGGTACTCTTAGGTATTCTTTGGTATTATTAGGTATGTTTAGAACTTTTGGTTAAAAACATCATGGAAGTTATTTGATTTCCATGTTAGAATTATGGCAGTCAATCAAATTGTTTGACTACCACCTTAAAATTTTAGGGAGTCAATGGAATTCATCATCGAATAATTATCTGAAAGCCTGCTGATACAATTGAATCTGTTTCAATTTTCATCAATAGCATCTCTGATAATATCTAATTTTTTTTGTCTCCTAAACAACAAATAGCCGTTAGATCATCAATATATTTATATCTTCCCTCAATACCACCAGCAATACCATTTGTTGTTATAATAAAAATCAATGAGCTGAAAACAGAACCCTGTGGTATTCTGTTATATTGCACATAATTATATGAATCTCCTGAAATAAGAAGTTTTAAACATTGGCATCTTTCACTTATAAATGATGATAACCATCTAGCAATCGTAGGAGGGGGATTCATTGAATGTAGCAATCTCATTTGATATTTTTTTGTAAAAGCGGCCTATTTCTGTTACTGATTGATCCCGTGATTTCCCAGGAAAGTTTATAATTGCATTTTTTTATAGTGCCAGTACATTTATTTATCATTTGGTATTGATTGGAATATCTATCATAAAGTCTTTAGCAATTTATTCATAATCGCAACTTTGCCATAATAATTGAAAATGTTCATTTATTTATTTTATTACCCTACCTAGTGTTAGCTGAATAATATGGTTAGCAACCTTACTAATAATTGAAATACAATATACTGTAGCCTATATGGTGTATTTTGATAATACACTATATTTGGAATACAAAATAATAATAGTACTAATGTATTTATCATTTTATATAATAAATAATCATTTTAGTTAGGAATACATTCACATACTGTAAATATTATAATACAGTACTCTGTTGTACAGTCAGGCATTACTGCCTGTCTTTGTCTAATTCTAAAAAAACTGTCCTTTGACTATTCAATAATTATTATATATGGATTATTCATTATTTAAATGTGACAATAAATTGTTTATTGTACTGTACTAATATAAAGTATTGGTTTTAATACTTTTTTTCTACCCGGATGTAGCGCCAGTAATGGCCGCTTGTTTTTTTCCAAGTGTAAATGACTATGCCAATTCCGCTTGGTTTGTGCTTAATAAAAACGATGAAATTAAATTTTATAAACAAATTAGAAGACTTTTTAAATCTGTCTATGGTCTGAGTCATTTAGATTTTGATTCGAGACGTGACGAATTAAAAGTACTAACGACTCTTAAATTTAGAAAAATTAGAGGAGATGTGATATTTCTTTTTTAAGAAATAGTAAATTAAGAAATAGTAAATAGTAATGTAAGAAAACTTTTTGTTCTTGATTCCAGAAGTGGCAGAAGAGGTCATAAATTTAAAATTTTGATAAACTACAGACGTAGTAAAAGAAAGTCATTTATGATTTTTAATAGTGTATCTAATATACGGAACAATTTGAATTGTGAAGCAGATGTTTTCAATTCAATTCATAATTTTAAAATTTTTCTTGACAATTATTTGAGCAACTTCATACAGTGATTTTACTATTTAATATATTTGTGGATTTTGTATGCTTATATGTATTGATTTTTTATGTAGGCCTTTCCATGTAAAAGTCTTCAGACTTAATCATGTAATCAAATAAATAATAAGTTAAGGACTAGCCTACCATGATTTTAAATGTGCGAGTGAACTTAAATGATGCTTGGCCATGCCCCCGACTACATTTTCATGTCAGCTAATAGGAAAGTCACCTACCTATACCTTCATTTGCTTACTGATCTCTAGAATTATTTTTATGCACATGCAATATAATAACAATACTGCAAATTTATTTGCATTGCAATTATATTTTTAGCAATTTTGTAGTTTAATGCCGATCAAAAACTTTCTTAATATATGGAAAGAATCTGATGTGGGCGGAAATTTTTTATTTTTTCAAAAAATAGCATAAAAAACATTTGACGCGGTATAAAAATGTTGACGCAGGCGGTAACCAGAAACTATATTCCAACTTTTGGTGCCCTAAAGTAAATAATTTTGTATTAAGATTTAAAACAACATTTTAAAATACAAATATTAAATCACCTCCAGATGATTCTTCTTATTGACGGAAAAAATATGCCATGTTTTATAAGTAAAAGTTTACGTGATTCAAAAGTTAATAACGAAAATCCTTTTATATACTGTACTTTGAAATACTTCTTAGAAAGCTATCCAATTTTTCAACATCACCAGAGTTAACTATTTAATATGACACAGCATAATAAATAACTGTTGTAAATTAATATAAAAGTATTTATATTCATTTAAAAAAATATACTTTTTAACATATAATATTTTTTATACAATTTTGTAATCATAAAATCAATATGTGAAGAAAATGACAGCCTACTAGCTAGTATAATGCCCAAATCTTTATAAACAAATACATTTTCAATTTTAAATCCATCAATAAAAAAATTCAAATCAATATCAACATTGCCCATCAACATACATTTAGTCTTAACATAATTTATTTCCAAATAATTATCTCTCATCCATACGAAAATAAATCAATCTGCCTCTGAAATTCAGCAATTTCATCCGGAGTATCAATAACTGAAATTTTTTTTTATGTCATCCGCATAGCTAATGTTGTTACTGAAAGGAAGACTATGTAGGTCGGCTAAATATAAATTAAATAATAAAGCAGATAAAACTGCACCCTGAGGGACGCCGCGATTACTCCATCCTACGTCAGACTATACCATTTATTCTAACAAAGGTATATTTATTAAAAATTCATATATCCATCTACATATCACAACAGAAATATTCATCTTGATCATTTTGTTAATCGATCAATGCAAATTGCATCGAATGCACTTAATAAATCAAAAAACAATACCACTACTTTATGGCCTTGGTCTCTAAAATTCGTTAACATATTATATGTATATAAATGACAGGTTTCAGTAGATCGGCCAGGTCTAAAACCACGCTGATATTCACTCAGATTACAATCAACATAGGGTTGCTTCAATAATAATGTCAACCTTTTACAATTTGCAATTAGACAAACTTATCGGTCTATAATTCATAATATCTGATTTATTGTCTCTTTTGTAAATTGGTGGTGTTATAGTTTCTTTCCATGTTGTAGGAATTTTACCTTCTCTTAATGTTATGTTGTAAAAACTAGACATTAGTTTATAAAATTTGTTGGGAAATATCTTAATAATAAAATTTGGAACCTTATCAGTTCCAACAGAGAATGAATCCTTTAAATTACTAATAATTTTTTGTACCATAAAAGGGTTAACATCTTCAATAACATCTAAATTACAGTTATTAAACAATCTCTCTATATCATTCTCGTCAGACACCCCCCAAACAACTACGGTATATTTTTGGGCAAAACAATATGCAATTTCAATAGAAGAAACAACAATATTTCATCATTCACTTTTATATAATCTATTCTATTAACATTAAAACTTTTTTAATTTCTATACATATTATAAATAGCAAGAAGGGTCTTTTTTTATATTTCTTTACATGTTGCTATGAAATTTTTCTTATTCAATCTTATTTGTCTAGTGACTAAATTATGCTGTTGCTTATACTGTATCTAATAAAATTTTCAAATTTTTTATTTCTCAAATATCTTCTAAATAACTGAGCTTTTTTACATTTTAGTCTAATAAGATGTGAATCGGGCCAACCAGGATATCTTATTTTATATTGTTTATATAAATGCTTGGGAGTATAACGTTCAATCAAAGAAGACATATCTTTACTAAAATCTAGATATACTGCATCAAAATATTTATTATCAGCAGATATCTTTTCAAATAATTTAACAAGTGAGTGACCAAAATGTTCGATACCTGAATTTCTTTATAATTATAAAATTCAACAAAGTGAAAATTGACGTCACTATCGACTCCATATCTAAATTCACGCTGTATTACCACATGATCACTGGATAATACTGGAGGTAAATAAAATGTTAGATATCAATTCAGATTCACTCACTATAACAACATCTAACAAGGATGAAGATATTCCTCTATAACGTGTATGTTCATTCACTTTCTGAGTCAAAAAATTAGTTTGTATAAAATCAATAAAATCCAAACTGAATTGATCACTTCTATTCTCTATAAATGAATGATAATCAATGTTTGGAGCATTTAGATCACCAATGAGAACAAAATAATCAAATTTTTCCCTAGTAAATAATTGAAACCTTGACATAGGGAAGACTTAAAGGCAATGTTAAAATTCAAGTCAACGTTAGGTGGTCTATAAAAAATTCCAATAAACCAGGTTTTATAATTAATTCTCATTACACACCATAAAATTTCAATTCATTCATTTTGTAAACATATTAACCTAAATTCAACATTATTACTATAAATCGTAGCAATACCACCCCCCTTTTTACCAGATCCTCTTAAATACCTTTGACTGAATAACCGTCAATATTAATTAAACATAGTTGATCAATATGAGTAAACCATGTTTCAGTAATAGCAAAGAAAATAGGCCGTTTATCCAGAATCATAATTCTTACTGTGTCAATTTTGTTAAACAATGACGATGCATTAGTTTACATAAAATTCTTAAATGTAATTAACTGCTATTTATCAGTGTCAGCCATACTTGAATTTTCAGAATTAATAACTCCCTTCTTTTTTATTATTTTTCTTTCAACAATTTTATTATCTTTAATTATAACATTTTGACCTTGACGTCTTATTTTCAACTATTATATAATTATTTATCTCTTATTCTCTGTTCTTTATTTTTATCAATGGTTAAGAAAATCTTAGCATCTGAAAAATTACAATCATTCAATATAGCATGTTTATGAAAAAATCTCCACTTGTTACTTATCGTATTAAACTTTATCAATAATGGTCTATATGGAATGTCCAATCCCCCAATACGACTCGAAAGGATTCCTGAATCTCCTGACAATCTAAATAATGCAATTAATTTTTCAATCGTTTCGTCTAAATTACTATCGCTTGGAATACCATATAATACAAGATTAAAAGATCTTGTATAAGTATCCATATGTACTCTAAACAATTCTCCTGAATTATTACTAATTTGAGGAGAAAACATAGTTTGCAATTTTTCAACAGATATTTTTAAATCTTTAATTTCCTCAACATTTTTAGATACTTGTTTTTGAGTAACATTGTACAATACATTAATCCTATCCATTCTTTTCATAAGCCTATCGTTTCCTTCGTCTATCTTTTTACACAATTCTGCAGATAATTTATTCATATTAGCCTTAATCTGATCTAAAACCAATGATTCAGAATCTATTGAGTGACAATTAGGGCAAACCCAAGACTTATCATCGGACTGTAAAACTTTATTCCTTTCTGGAGTTATTGTTACACATCCAGCCTGAAACCAAAAGAGACATTTATCACATTCGATGCCTAAAACATTCCTATTTACCTTAATATTACAAAATGAGCAAACAGATGTTTTTCCTGTGTTCTTTACAAACTTAACTGGGGAATTCATTTTTATCAGAAAAATATAAAACAAAAATAAAGAGAGTCGTGTCACCAGACTATATTAAACTTTAAAATTTCAACAATTAAATAATACTACACCTACCTGGAATGAATAAACAAATCTTACATTAACATAGAATTAAATTAAATTTGACAACTGATGACACAATCTCTGTAAGGCTGTTCTGTAGATTCGGTATCTTATACACATTGAAAATCCTCACTGACATAAGTGTCTGAAACAACAACGAAATAGCAAAATTTCAATATTTTTAGTTCTATATTAGCAAATAATGATGACAACCAATAACCAGTTTAATGTTCTTAAATTTTTTGTATAAAACACTCAATTCAAACATCACAGGAAATGTACCATGCTTAGGAAACACAAATTTACCTGGACTGAATAAACAAATCATATAATTAAATTAAATTTGACAGCTGATGACACACTCTCTGTAAGGATGTTCTGTAGATTCGGTATCTTATACACATTGAAAATCCGCACTCACATAAGTGTCTGGAATGAATAAACAAATCATATATTAACATACAATTAAATTAGATTTGACAGCTGATGACACACTCTCTGTAAGGATGTTCTGTAGATTCAGTATCTTATACACATTGAAAATCCCCACTCACATAAGTGTCTGGAATGAATAAACAAATCATATATTAACATACAATTAAAATAGATTTGACAGCTGACGACACAATCTCATGTGCCTAGTGCACCTTGTTATTAATTTGCCCTGATCTGAGTAAGATTGTGTGCATATTTTTTTTTTTGACATTGTGATATTTAGAATATATCTGATCAGATCTGAATAAAATTGTGTGCATTAATTTTGACATTGTAATTAGGTCTGTGCAGGATTGTGGGTATTTCCTTTGATATCTTAATGTCATCAAGATTACTAATGATAATGAGCATCTTGTTACTAATGATCAGATTTGTGAAAGATTGTATTAAATTCTTTTGACATTGTATGTTAAGATAATTTTTCATCAGATCTGAGCAAGATACATTGTATATTTTAGCTTCATAATTCCTAAGACTTAAATAGCTCGGATACTGCATTTTTTAGTTGAACTGATTAAATTAAAAAACTTCTCCTTGTTAAATATTAAAAGTATTTTGTAATCTGTTTATTTTCAGAGGGATCCATTTCCTGGTCCAGCACCAGTTGCTAGGCACTTATTGAAAAAATTTTACCGAGGTAATGCTCCAATAATTTCAAGGGTAAGTACAGTAAATACAGTAGGCTTGTTTGTAATTTTTGCGTTAAAATATTAACTTGGCTTAAAAACTCTATACTCCAATTTTTACTGTAGCTATTAATTTGTTTCATCCTCAAGAAAAGGTAAACTTTAATCGTGTAGCTATAATTTAATTTTTCAATTAAAAGTAATAAAAATTTTAGTTTTGATAAAATTAATTGACCTCAAGTCTTGATTAAATAATTTGCTAGTGATTCCTATTTTTATATTTTATGATATTATTTTTATGACTTGTCTCGTTAGACAATTCTATTTACTTTCTATTATAACAATTTTAATGTTTATCATTTTTATGTTG
Organism: Euperipatoides rowelli; assembly: GCA_003024985.2. Taxonomy (NCBI): domain Eukaryota; kingdom Metazoa; phylum Onychophora; class Udeonychophora; order Euonychophora; family Peripatopsidae; genus Euperipatoides; species Euperipatoides rowelli. The sequence continues at coordinate 11,680 of PXIH01S0028337.1, forward strand.
CTACATTAATTTGTGCATTATAGGAGCATCTGATTTTTGTTTATCATATTTAACTTCATAGCACTGTCTTTTCTATTTTTAATAAAAATGTTGTGCTAGCATAACCTAATCAATTATGAGATCGTAAACAATGAATAAAACAATCAATTTACTTGCATGTCCGTATTAATGGTAATTTATTCATGTTGTATTTATTTTGCATGCATGTTACATTCTTGTTATTTAAGGACGTGATACGCCTGCCTCGGGATCACTTTCATTTGGAATGGGCCAACACCATACCAATGAGTATTTCAGCCCATAAAGTAACTTGTTTTACTTCATCGAAAATTTGTAAAGTGTCTGTATCTCAGACTCAACAATGTTATCCAGCTTTGGCCAATCAGAAGTCGGCTTGCATTCTATCTGCAGTATAGTGTGTTATTTTATTTATTACTTATTTCTTAATATGCTTTAATATTTACAGTATGTTGGACTTAGGTCAGTGAGCGGTTAAGATTAGAGATCCTTTAATTTGGATATTATATTAATGTTGGAGTTAGGGACAGTGTATGGTTAATGTTAGAGAACATCTAATATGCTGGATGACAATGTTGGGTCTGATTAATAAAACTTGAGTTGGTCAACAAATCTAGATTAAATAATCTAAAAATTTATTAGGAAATTTTCTAAATCAAATTAGGGCCTATAGAAAACTAAATAAAGTGAAATTTAGGTTTAAATATTTGTATCCTCTTCGCCACTGTTATGTTCTGAGAGAGATGAACTGCTATATTTGAGTTAGGAAGTACATTGAACAAACTATTACTATTAAATTAAAAGGTATTTAATATAGCAAATAGCATATCGTATAGCACACCAATTCATATTACAGTTCTCTTTCTTGTTTAGAATCTGTTTTTTATGGAGATCCTTACAATAAGTTGCAAGCAATATACCCCAAGGGAATATATTATGATCTGTTTTGTTTAATATCTATATTATAGATATCGCCTTTAGTTATAAAGAAGACATTATCTTATATATTCAGATGATATTAAAATAATATATGGTTGATGAAGATGAACAAAAGAAATTAAAAATAAATAACTCTGTGATATTCAGCTAAAAATTAATATTAGTAAAACTGTCTTAGTACATTATGGAAATAAAAATTTGAAGAAAGTGTATTATAGCAAAAATCAAAAAATAAAAGAAGTACCTTACATAAAAGATTTAGGAATTATTTATGATCACAAATTAATTTTCAAGAGCAGATTGATAATATGAAAATGTCAAAATGAATAAAACTTAATATTTTATAAGAAATAATATATCAATTATAAATAAAAATAGTTTTGAAATAATTTATAACAGTCATATACAACCTATAGATTTTGGATCCAATATAATTTTATATAAAAATTTGAAAGGCTTTAGTAAACTAGACAGAACATTTAGAAAATTCCCCCAAAAAATACAAGGGTTTTCGAAGAATGCTATATGAAAATAAATAAAATTAATTAAATGTCTTAAAACCCAGCTTGAGAATGGTAAAAAATGATCTGATATGTATAATGGGATAGTTCTACGAAATAATAATAATAGATTTTTTTGTCATTAATTCTAGGAAAAACTCTAGAAGACACGAATATAATCTTAAGATAACATTTAGTAAAAATCCTATATTTTTAAAATCACTATTTCGTAGAAGTTTGGTGATCTAGAATAATCTCCCCAGTGATGCTATATGCGTTTTAGGGTCATATTAGAGGATTATTTAAGAAGGTTAAACTAGATTATGGGAGAGGGAGGAGAGAAAAGAGGGAAATAGAGTGTTGGGATATGGGAAAAGACTAGCGGGGACAAGATCGTAAAATTTAGATAGAGCTAGTCCACACCTATTTGGACTTGAGATAGCATGTATTTTGTCTTAGAGAATTTTATACCTTGATATTTACAAAGGATTTGTTATTTGTTTGTTTTTTTTTATATATACTGTATATATTTTGTAATTTGTTGAATTTTGTGACATAATCCTTAAATGTAAGGATAACTGTACAGGTAAAATTTTTATTTAATCTTTTAGTCAAATAAAATATAATAATAATAATATAATTGTTCTAAAGCATGTTATGCACAATAAATATTCAGTATTTAATTGTTACTTATAGAATATAGTTCAAATCCTAACCATTTGGATAGAAAAATTTGGGAAAAGATTCATTAATCTTTAGTTTTAGTTATAAAGATCATGATGTGTGAATCCGTGGCAATTTTAAATTATTGTTAAATCCTCATTCTGAAGCAGATGCATATACATTTCCAGCCCCAGCTAAATATTTGTTCTCTATTTTGAATAACTGGCAATACCTTTCTAAGATTGATTTGAAACATGCATGCAAACAAATGCATTTAGATGTTTTTTTCAAGTCTTAATTCTGAATGACCATCTTGGATTGTTGCAACCCAATCTTGAATTATCATGATAAATCTTTATTGCTACATTAACAATTCCTGAACATTTTCAAGCTATTGACAAATACATACATTTGAGCCATAACAAATGTTTTTTTTTTTTTTATGTTTTTTTTTTACAACAAGAGGTATATTGGGTCACAAAATTGATAAAACTGGAATTCACCCTAATAATTTTAAAGTTAAGGCAATTCAAAATGTAAAGATGTGAAATATATCTTAAGCTCCATATATTTATTAAAATGGTAATTGTAAATTTCTATTCTATTATGTTAAGTTCATACCCGGAGTAGCCACAATTTATTTATCTTCTCTACAACTTACTTAAGAAGATGGAACATGATTAGGGTTTGCTGAATTTGAACATCTTTTTCTAGAAATGCAAAGCAACCTTGGCATCAAATTTGATTTTGGTGTATTAAGTGATTATAAGAAGATTACTTTTTCATATGGTGCATCTCCTTATTGGTTATACACTAATTTTGGAAAAGGGATATCTTAACTGGTGTTTGGGGCTTTACGATTATTTTTGTTATAAAATGTTTACAGAAGAACCTCTATGGATGTTTTTTTTACTATTACAGTCATGTGACTTTGATATGGAGTAAATTATGTTATGCAGCAGGAGAAAATAATTCCAATTTTTAATTTTAATGACCAAATTATAATAATCAGTAACTAAAATAACTTAAATATTAATTACGGTACATTTAATTTAATTCTCTAATATCAAAAATATTTGCAAGGGTTTATCTTTCCATTGAGTCACCCGTCTTATATAGGACACTGCTGAAGATAATTGAACCTATTGTACATTTTTAAATTACCCATTTGATTTTAAATTTTGTAGAATTTATAATATGTTTTTTTATTCTTTTCTAGAGAACTATTAAGTCTGATTTTATATCAGCTTTGCTGAAAAAAAAAGAGGAGAAAATAGCTGATTCGATTCAGCAAGCTGCTAGAGCTGAACTCTTATTGTCTGAAGAAGCAGGGTATGTAACAATTTTAGTTTTAATTTTCATGTTTACAGAATCCCTTTTAATTTAGACTTGAATATACCATACTCTATATTTATTTTATTCCCTGTGATATTTAACTAGGAATAACTCATTTCATTTATTTTTATTCTATAGTATATTAGCAAAAAATCCTGGCACTCATCATTCAGAAGTAATTGGCAGGGTCTAGATACTTCTGTTTAATCCTATTGCCTGGGTGTTAAATAAATAATGTATCGTCCCACACATTGTTTCATAATGTTAGTTTCAGGGTAGTTCTGCTAATCTTATTGTCCGAGTACAGGCCCGGATCTACAGATTTTGGGCCCCCCTACAGGAAAATTAAATGGGCCCCCTAAATTGATAAGCTTTTTTTTTTTT
>PXIH01S0028379.1:5704-16796 GCA_003024985.2 Euperipatoides rowelli
AAAAAAAAAATAGACATTTTGACACATTTTCATCAATTTTCAGCACCGCGTCTCCCCTTAAATCAGGTAATTTTAATCGATCGGCTATTTAGTTTTTTGTTTTTCTTTTACAGCGGTTGATGAACAGAATGCTCAGACCAAGCATTTGTTAAGGGAAGAAGTTGCTCGTTTTACAGAAAGTTACTCATACTCAGGCAGTCTGACAAGTCCTACCATTCCTGAGGGGAAAGAAGAAACTATGATTTCCCCTGTTTCCACTTCTCAGCTTTTGGAGCCACCCCTTCCTCTCGTAGCTGAATTGCCATGTACTTATCTTGAGGAAGACAGTTGTGAGTAATATTTATTTTATAATCTCTATTTGCCTGTAGCCTTCATTTTACTTGAAATTATTTGCTGGAATAGCCTAATAATTTTCTAAATGTAATTACAGTACACTAGAGCCTCAATTTGAGTTCTAGTTTGTTTCCTAAACAAACTAGAAACGACTCAAATTGAGTATTAAATTAAGTAACACTTGGCACAAATTTCATAAAATAAATCAAAAATTACAGGATTAGGATAATTCTTTTTTTTCCCCCCAAATTTATTTAAGATATTATAAACGATGAAAAAAAAAAACATTCAAAATGTAAAAATAGGCATCATTTACCGACTCAATGACAAAAGGACTCAAATCGAAGCAGTTCTTGTGTACTTATAAATTAATGTTTGTTAAATTAATGACATGAAAATTAAAAAATAGGTTCTCAGGATGTCCTTTTTCAATATTTTTTTGTCCTGATTGAATTTATTATAAATATACAAGAAATTTAATAAATCCTTTATTAAAAAAAAAGTATGTTTAAAATATAATTTTTGTTTTCTGTGTACTTTTAAAAGATGTCCACAATATAACATTAAAAAAAATAAGACCAAGTAATGGTTTAAAAAAATTTGTAAAATAATTGGGACGGATAGGGAATTAAAATCACCTCTCCTGGCCGTTTTTTTTTTTTTTTGTATCTATCTGGATATGAGAATTGACAATAGAAGAAGTGTTTATTTTCATTATTAATAACCAAGAAAATTATTTGAAGAAATAACTTTTAACAATTTAATTTAGGGATTATTATTTAATTTGTAAATATTATATCAATAATTTAAATAAAATTGAATATTAATATTTGAATTGATTTATTAGTATTAGTAAAACAAAAAAAGATAAACCTTATGTTTTATTTACATAAAAGGGCCTCACAAAAATTGTAGGCTATCAAAGTTATCTGAATTTTTTATTTGATAGCTATTTCTGACATTACCTGTGTTATCTAACTCTCATCTCTTTATAAACATAGTTTGCATTAAATTTAATGATTTCTACAATTTGTCTTTTATATTGAGAAAATAGATTATATGTTTGTTGTATTTATTTATGTTTCATATCTTGATGTTCTACATTTTATGTCTCTCTGGACTGTATTAATTTTCCCCAGAGTAATTTCTTGAACTATTTCTTCACTTTACCTAGCTTCAGTGTCACCTTCAGCCTCACGTCGAATAAGCAGTGGTAGCACCCTCAAATCGGCAGCCCCCCGTTCTTCGTCTCCTAGTAATAAAGAAAAAGTCACAAGTCCCGATCTCCCTCTAAACTTGCCTATTTTTCCAATATCCACATTCCCTAATTTTCCACGTAAGTATAGCAACATACTGTACTTCTTAGTTTTATTAATACTTTTTTTTCCTTTTTCATATTATCTGTCTTTGAACTTTTGACTCAGTTATTTTCTTTTTCTCTCGTTTTCATATAATTTTTGAAAATAATATAATTGCTGTCTTGAAGATAATTTTCATGTTTTCAAAATCATAAATGAACATATTCAAATGAAAATACATTGAATTCAGTATATAAAATAGACGGTTAATGTTTGGGGTTAGGTTCTCTGAAAACACAGTGTTAAGTGAAATAACATTAAATCAAGCACTATTTTCCATAGGAATAAATGTTACATTTGGAGATACCTAATAGGTTAATAAAGTAATGTGTTGTAAAATTTAAAACTCAGCTAAAATAAATAAAAAATTCATGTTGTAACAATTAAAAGTCAACTAAAATAAAAAATAATAATATAAAATGAAAAATTGTTTTCACCTGAGTTATTTTGGTGACTGGGGAGATAGTGGAGTTTAGGGGACATAGAGACATTAATTTCTGCCTCTGAATTCAATAATAGTCCATCTTTATTATTATCATTATTTATTTAAAGATTTAAGCCATGAGTTTTTACAGTGAAATTTACAGTACATTTACAGTAAAATAACAAATATTTACAAACAAAAGAGACACCATATCTAAACATAAAAAAAAGTACATAGCACACTACCTACAAACAGTATAATATTATCAATATTCAATTAAGTTCTCTAAACAAATATTCAAAATTGTATTTACTTTTAATCAAGTTATCCAACTATGTTTTAAATCCACAAAAACTTCCAGTAAAAAAGTGATATGGAATATTATTCCAAAAATCTATTTCTCTTGAGGATAGAGTTTTATTTTTATGTGAAGGAATTTTCAGAGTATAATGATGAGTCCTAATATTTTCTTTTTATTAATTGTATGAAAATTATATTAATTTTTAAGATAACTTCTTTACATCTTAAAGTTTTTTTGTTCTTTTCGTACCTTCTTGCCACAATAATTGCAAATAATTTGGTCTAACATCTCATTTACTATTACAATAAAATTGAGACAAATGGAAGAATAAACTATGAATAGTTTAATATTGATGCTGCATTCCTATCCTCCTCTTCTCTAAATAGAATAGCCTACCACCTTGTAACAATTAGTGATACTCATTATTGCTTTCATTACTATGCCATCATTTCTCTGTTGAATCCTTTACATTGACAATATCTATGGCCACCATCGATCATTTATAAGTTAACATTTGAGGTGTGAGTGGAACATTCTCCTCTACCAAAGCTTTCTATAAGTCAATTTGAATAAGTCTTCGTTTGCTAGCTCTATCTCATGTGATTCTAAAAGTTCTATGTCACTTTTTTCGGTCCTTTTAAAACCAACTTCATTAGTTAGGCTAACGTATTATGTATACAGTATATACTATTATACAGTATATATAATTTACAGAATATACACATACCCACAGTATTTAACGTTCTTTTACTGAATGTGGGAAGTGGTACGAATACAAATGAGAGATAGGGTAGTTATCTGCTGTCAGATTTGGTCCTAGGGCATATTGTGTGATGTAATTAGTAGACTACCTCCAGCAGGGACCCAGTGCCGGGGGGGGGGGAGTGTGTTTGAACAAACTCCATAAGAAACTACATTGTTATGACCAGGGGTGATGAGGGGAGGGGGTGTAGGCATGGATAAGGGACCCGCAGGTCCATCAAAAGTAAACAAAACGTCCATAAATAAAAAAAAGAAAGAAAAAAAGCTCGACAAATTTACTTGAACAAGGGGCCCCATAACAAAAAAGCTTACCAAAAATATGCAAGGAGGCCCACCTGGATTTCCAGTCCCGGGGCCCCGATTTGGATGTGGAGGCCCTGACCTCCAGGGGTACAAAATTCATGAAAAAATAAAATTGAATGAGTTTATTTCAGAGGGAACAAGGAAAAATGTTGATAATTATAACTTACTGTAATGATGATTGCCCAGAATGTGAGAGCCTAAGAATACTACTGGGCTACTACTATCTGATGTGATAGATGAATAATTTCTTCCTTGATAATTATCTGTTAAAAGAATGAAGGGAAAGATTAGGGGAAATTATCTAAAAGTAGTAGTTAATAAATCCTAAAATCTGAAGTGTGATGTTATCTAATTAAAATCTTAACTTTCATGGAGTATTTTCTAAATATGGCAACATTTAATTGTGACAAATTGCAAAATAATTTTGACAAGTATTTGATATGCAGTATCTCCATGTTTTCATCATTCATTACATTAAATATTGTTATTGTTTAGTTCATTGCCACATTTTTTCTTATCCTATTTCTTTATTTAGATCTCAACCGAGGTTTAGCAGGAAGCATTGCTGGTGGTAGCTTGATTAGTAAAGTGTTGCTGGCCAACGCTGATGCTCTCTGTGCCGCAGCTTCCCCACTCATGGATTCAGACGAAGAGTCGCTGTAAGCCTTATTATATATTTTTTATACAATAAGTCATATTTTTTAAATATTTAATCACTGCTGTTTTAAAAACTAAAAAGCTTTAGTTATTGAATTGAGTTTTTTTAGTATATTTGATAATTGTGCCATTAATTTAAGTTCAAGAATATACAGTTGTATAATTATTTGTGACCATGGGAAATTCAAGTCTAGTTTTTTTATATACTAAAAATATAGGTAGCAAAATTTAGAGAAACAAATATTATGAATTTTGTTCAAGTTTACAAGTTCATATTTTATAGAAGCTGTCCCAAAAGTTATTTATACTGGAAACAAATAAATATATTTAGATATTTAAGTTATACAAGATTAAAAGAAATACATGCATTTTATTATATAAAAATTTTATATTGTTAAATGAATAAATAATGCACTATTTCAAAATTTAGGTTTTTCAGTAGCCTAAGAACACCATTTTAGATTTGTGTAAACCTACTTATACCTAATAATTACTGGAATATTTTAATTTAAATGTTATGGAAATAAAAAGACAGATTAATAAAAGATTTTGCCTACATTTATATTGTAACGTCTGAAAAGTTTTCATGATGTTAACTGATAATTGAATTTAAATATAACAGAAGCTTATAAGTTATTCATTATGGTAGGCTACTATTGGCATAATTCCCTATTTTTGACGATTGCCTCATCAAAACCAAGTAGGAAAGTAACGTGTCCTATTATTAATCCTATCTGTTTCTTAGCTATTATTCACAAAAAGAAGTTGCTATTACAAGAAAGTGATGTTTTCATTAGACTTCAGTGCTGTCTCTAGATGAAAACAGTTTGTCCATCATTAGGCAGACAATGACTTGGTTTAGAGTGATAAGTTATAGGAAGTTAAGTGAATGTCATATCTCAATTTCAGATCTGGGCTAATCCCATCAAACCAATTTTTATACTTGTATCTTTCATCTGTTTGCTGGAAACCGAGCGTAACACCACTGGAAATCTCCTTTACACCTAACCTGGCAATGTTTTTATTTTTTTTTTAATAGAAATTAAAGTTTTAAGTACAAAATTTTTTTATTAAATTTTTTTTAGAATATTTAGCCAATAGAAGAAATATGTCGCAGAGAATCCCTTTCTCTTAATAGCATTTATTTATCAATTCAATAACCAGCATCATAAATGACAAATTATAGCTAGGTAAAATTAAATAACAGGGTTTAAAAAAACAAAAAACATCTGAATAGTTATAGACCTATTGGAATTACAAAATTAATGCAATACTAAGATTTCTGAACCAATTATTTTATATTACTTAAGACGTCAGTTGGACCAGTTTTTACACTCTAATTAACGTGGTTTCCATTGTGGCAGATCTTGTGAAACTTTCCTATTGCAATGTGTAAATGATTGGACTTTGGATAGGGACCGGGGTCATAGAATCTGAATTATATTTTTTTGATCTATCTAACGCTTTTAACCTGGTCCCAATTGATTTTTTTGATTGGTAAAATGTTTTCCTGTGGGATAGATAATAGTATAATTAATTGTCTTTTTTTTTATTATTATTATTGTTTATTTTGGGTGTTAGTGGATGGATCAGGTCAAATGTAAAATATAGTACTTGTGGTGTCCCTCAGGGCACCGTTCTATTATTTAATTTTTATGTTGCTGATCTGCACTTTTTGAATTTTAGCAACATCTGCAGCTAAGCAGATGACATACACATTAATCATATTTTGGACTCTTTGAGCAACTATCAAGTTTTGCAAATGGAAATTGAGAAATTGTTGTTGTGGATGGATAATAATGGTGTGATGCTCAATGAGAATAAATGCAGATTTATGTTGTTGGGTAATCAAAAATTTGACATTGATTTTACTACTAGAGGAATGAAAATTCAAAGAGAGACCACTTATAAATATTTTTTTTTTTTTTTTTAGACTGTAGACTAACCTTTTCTAATCAGTTGGAACATTTGATTGCTAAATTATTTAGAAACTTTTATTTAGCAACTAGCATTTTCTCATTTTTAACCATAAATGTTTTCATTGCTATCTATAAGAGGTACTTACAACTATTGATTGACTATTGCAGTTCGGCTTACTTTATTGTGAATACTGTCGCTAGGAATAAATTGAATAAATATTTTTGAGCTATCTCTAAAAGGATAATAGAATTTAAATATCTGCCTTACCAGTCCAGACGGAAAATTTTGAGGGCTCCGGGTGTTATTACCCACTCCCACCAGAGATTGCAGCAAGGAGGTCTTATTTTTACATTTAAAAGAGTATTTATAGAGGGCAAGAATAAATTATTACTTAAGGGGACAGGATTGTCGAAAATCAAAAATTTTTATTATAAGGTTTGCATTAAAATCGTATGCGTTAAAATAAAGTGTCATTAAAAGTTAANGATGAGTTTTATAGCTCATTTTTTTCATAAAAGATTGTAGATTTTAAAAATTCATATATTGAAAAATCGATTTTCAGTCAAAATTTGATGTCTTCGAGGATCCTGTCCCCTTAATTTATACAATGCCCTCTGCAGTATACTAATTCTAGAAATAGACCTTGATATACTATATTTCTAACCGTGTAGTCAACATGTGGGATTCTCTGCGGGCCTTGTGTGTTGCAAACGCATCATCTCTTTATAATTAAAAATTTCTCTTGATGAATATTTGTCTGAAAAAGCTTGTTTTAATGATCTTATTTAATTTAAAGTTGAGGTGTTACAGTCCCTGACTTAAATCACCATATCACTAAATGACATGTATTTTAATGGAGATAGCTAACTTTTGTGTACTTAATGGAGAGCAAAAGAAGTTTGTTTATAGGGAATTATTCATTATTGTGTTATGGGAAATATTTAGGAATCAAAGCAATATTAGTTTAAGCCAATGGTGGATAACCCCTGGCCCGTGGGCCACTTATGGCCCATGGAGGCTTTTGCAATGCCCACAGCCCACCCAATGAAAGGACATCCCCCCCCTCTAAAAACTTATTTGTATATAGAGCTTGTTACATTTGAAAATTTCAGTAGAGTCAGAGCTTATAACCACAATTCCCTTTTTAGAACTTAAGTGTGAATGTAATAATAAAAATATTACAACATAATAAAAAGATTAAAAAAAAAAAGTTAAAAAACATTTAAATGTTTTGCTAATTTAATTTAAAGTTGGTCAATTTAGAATAGCCTACTTATTTTATCACTGTAGAGAGCTTTAAAATTAAGATACGGTAATTTTTATTTTTTTTTGGGGGGGGGGGGGAGGGAGTGGTGCCCACTAGCCATTCTCTGAGGACTTTTGGCCTGTGGCTAAAAAAGATTGGCCACCCCTGGTTTAAGGTAAAATGAATCTATAATCGGTCCATCTTGAGTTCTCAATTTTTTTCTTATTTAATTTTTCACAAGTTTAATAAACAAACATACACCTGTATGCCAAATATTTTATTTAATTAAACATTTAAACACTGCAGAGAAAATTTCAAACAGTTTTATATTCAAATATACCAGGCTAATATAGATCTATATGAGCACTTTATACCTTTTGTAGGATCCCTAAAATAATTATATAACCAGGGATCTGGAACANAGAAGACTAGTAAAAATTGAATAAGGATTTATGTTGGTACTAGACTACCATTAATCTCCTAAATCATTTGTGTTAGAAAATATTAAGTAAATATGATCATCATCCCCATTTCAAATGTACGGTATGAATATCTTCTAATTAGTTTCCGTCTACACTATTACTCTGTAATTCTGTTATATAAAGATTTATTTATAATGAATATTTTTTTTTTAAAAAAAAAAAGTATTTTTTTAGAAATGTGCATCATATTAATTGAACAATAATTTTTTAAATTTAAAAAAAAAAATATTGAGGATATAATACTGCCGTAATTAATTCTTAGTCATTGAAATGTCTGGATATTTTAACATTTTAAATTGATATTTAAATTTACTTGTAAACAGGAAACGGAATTTAATTAAGGAAATATCTTTCATCTAAGGAAATATTTATCAGAAATTATTTCTTGATTTTCTCTTTATAAATATTATTTTAAAGGATTTACTTAGCCATGACATTTCATGATTGATTAATATGTATTTACTGTATATCTATTTTAATATAAAATTATTTTATATTTATGTGTTGTTATTAGTAGAGATATCACGAATAATCAATCACTATATTTTAGTTGAGAAAAATGTCTACCAATATTGCTTATCTGTGACGTCATTTTATGCATCTATTAATATTTTTGAATTTTTTTTTTATGAAATCAGATTGACTGAATAAATTTTTTAAAAATGTAATAGGGCTCAATTACTGAAAAATTGTTTGAAACTGAATTGCTTTTTTATGTTCAGCTACTGATTAATCCGTATTTCAAAGTTTGGGCTTATTTCCAGGTCATGTAATACAGTTATCACTTTGATAAAATTATGATTTAATCCTTTCACTACCAACACTTCAATTTTAATCAAAGAATTACGATTCTTTTACACATTGTTTAGAAGCTTGCAAATAAGTAAAAATAAATAAAAATTTAATTTTTTGCCAAATATTTTTAATGTTATTTTTTGTCCTTGATCAAGGTCATTTGTACTCAATAGTCATAACTGTAGCATTATAAAAAACTTAGTTTTTAAAGATCCTAATTTTTTTTTTCATTCAGAAGGACCTAAATATAATAGTCAGAGATATATCCTATAGAAGTATGACTTCAGTTTGTCATATAATATTTTTAAAATTTGTTATGTAAACAAATTAACTTTACTTTTTTTTAAATATTACCTCCGACATCCATACAAAATTAAGTTCAATATGTTGTAGTTCTGACTACAACAGAAAATAATCATTTAAATTAGTTCTCTCGGCTTGCAGTATCTAATGTTAAAAATGATAAAGGCTTTAGGTCAAGAGAGATGTTCTATAAGCAACAGACAATGTACAGTAGCCTATATGATGTCAGTACCTTAATTTTACTTGTCTATTTTACCTTCCATCTTTCATCAAATGTTTTATGAGATCCATTATTTTCCTTACCACAAATTGTGAATATAATTTAAAAAAATTAAATATTGTAGAAAATTTAATAATGAAGAATAAAGCAAGTACAAATTAAGGTTCTGATGTTAGATGTCACCATCACATCAGATGTACTATAAAAACATCAACGAAGTATAAGCCTGCAAACTGATAGTCTTAAATAACTTATGGTTTGCAGTGAAAGGGCAATTATATAGATGCTACTCATTGCAAATTTTTTATTCTGATTATTGCTTTTTTTTTTTTGTAATATGTTTATAGAAATAAATGTTTTGTTAAAGGTGGAAAATATCTGCCATTTTATTTACCTATTATAGTGGACTTAGTGCACCCAAATTACCTCCCAAACTTCAGTACAGGTTACCTATTTTATGTAGGGAAGGATATACAGAAAAATGTGTCATGAATAATTACTTTGGCATTGGGCTGGATGCTAAAATTGCTTTGGATTTCCATAACAAGCGAGAAGAGCATCCTGAAAAATGCAGGTAAATATAATGCAAACTCTAGCTAACTTCATATTTTTGTTTCTCAACTTATTTAAAGTCTTGTAAACTTTTGTTATTTATAAAGTTAACCCATATTTTTTTTTCTTCTCTGTCATCACTAATTAATAAATTAACTGTACCAATGTACTGTGGCAAATTCATTTTTATATTTATTTCTTCTGTTGAGGCTGTGTTGACTTAGCTCATTAGTTTGTTCCATTCGTATTGCAACTGTTGATATTTGATAGTATTAGTTGTAATCATAGATTGCCTTCTATGAGATTGTAAACAAATGAATGAAACATATAATTAGCTTAACGGAAGAAATTAGTGATTTTATTTATGCTGCCTATTATATATATATATATATATCTGTTTATTTATTTGTGGGGGGTGTCAAAAATGTCATCTGGTAATTAGCTTGCATATCATCTTTGAGAAAATAGATTATTATTACAGTTGCTGTACTGAGCCTAATAAATAATGTTATAAAATTATGTAAGGCATATCATTCTTCATTTGAAGTCATTGACATCTCACTTAAAATTCTAGTATGCTTTATGATTTTCTATCAATGAGAATTGCTTCTTTTTAATATTTAATATTCACATTTAGCATAATTAAGCTTGAGTAAAGTTGTGATAACTCCATTGGGATTCTCCCCACCCCTCCCCTTTTTATGTTTCTGTTTTATAATTCAATTTTTAATTCCCGTGTTTAATTTTAGAAGTCGTACAAAAAACTTGATGTGGTATGGTGTTCTTGGAGGCAAGGAGATACTTCAAAGGACCTACAAGAATCTAGAACAAAGAGTGCAGCTTGCGTGTGATGGCCAAATAATTCCGCTTCCTAGTCTGCAAGGCATTGTTGTGCTTAATATTCCTAGGTATATGCTTGCTTATCTTAAAGATCGCTTGTAAGGAACATATTAATTTTTTTTTTCCATAGTTTAAATTTTTTTAAAAAAAATGATAGATTAAAAAAAAAAGTTAAAGCTAGAAACAAGAAATGAATTACATTATAATCTATAAATCCTAAATGGTATTTAACAGTTTGTGATTAATTACATCAAAGCCGAGTTGCTAACCACTACAAAGATGCCTGCTACACCGTTATGATTAAACATTTCTAACTATAATTTAAAAAAAAATTAAAACAGATATTGAAAAACGTCTATCTTAAACACTAACTTCTTTCTCCAGCGCTCATTTCAGCTGTTTATTATGGGAGGGGGGGGGGGAGATTTCAATCGTAGATTTTTAAATTTAAATGTTTTTATTACAGTTCAAACATTCTACTTAAAACATATTTTTTAATGCAAATTAAAAAGATTAAAACTGTTATAAAGTCTTATTTTCAACCTACTTGTTTTGTTTAGAGTTATTTTTTACAAAAACAGCCAATATTTTAAAAA
>PXIH01S0028393.1:1134-14710 GCA_003024985.2 Euperipatoides rowelli
GACTGTAGATGGCGTTTTGAATTCTATATTTAAATATTTCTAAAAAATATTTAACATTAATTTTAAATGTTATTAATAGTTTATTTATTTTTTAAATAATTAATGATTACCTACAGTATTTTATAATGATTTTTTTAGACCCATTGTATGTAGCTGGGCCCACAGGATTAGCATTGAGTCTGAGTTTAGCGGCTTAGAAAAATTATTTTAAACCATTTTAAAAATATAAAAACTTTCAACATGAAAAAATAATGATTAAATTTTTTTTTTTAAAAAAAATATATAAATATATCAAAGATGTCAATAACGTCAATCGCGATCTACTAATCGATCGCCAGATGCTTTTTGGTTTTTTTTTTAATTTTTTTTTTTCTTCTGGTGGAAATTTTTTTTTAGTTAAAAGCTTTGAAAAATCAATAAAAAAAATTAAAAATCTGTTACATTTGACCTTTAACAAAAACTTACAAGTTCGTTCTCACTTGGTGGTTTAGTCAGATGCTGGCTGATTGATGCTGCTATCAAGTCATGGTCATATCCTGGGAATACCACAGGTTCTTTTCCCAGCTGAGCCGGTTATAGAAGGGATTTTTTACCTGGCTTGAATATCTTGCTAAGGATTTATTACTCAGTACATCGGCTCTTTAAGAGAATGTAGTAATCTAATTAGTAATTTAAATTATTGAATAATTAACGCATTAATATCCCATAAAAAATAGGTTTCTCATTAATAATTGGGAATTTATTTTAAAAAAAAAACTTGCAGGTTATAGTGTGCCTGGCTTAATGCAAAAGGCTGTAAGAATGCAAGATCTCGCAGTTTGTGCTGTAACCACCAAACTTAATATATATCCTAGCCAGGTAGCCATGAGGATGGCTCATGAACATCCTGTTGGGACTTTTTCTAATTTTTTATTCAAGTCATTCTCATAACTATTTTAAGCATGACTGAAATGATCTCGGGAACCTATGAAGTTTTCAACATCCCGGATAATTATGTGCTAATTGAGGTTGCGTCATGTGATCTGCCAGTACAATTTTGAATAAATAAAATCATAATTAACTAGACTAAAACAAAATTGTAAATACAAGAATCTATATAATAACGAGTAGAAATGTCTGTATATTGGTAAGGTTTTGATACTCTTCCTTAACCACTCATCCTAGGGCAATAATATTTGATTTACTTGAAAGTCTGATGAAGCATATCTGACTCATGCTATTTTGATCTCCCTATGACCACCCTGCCTTTTGGATGAATTTTTGAAAATTTAGGGTCAAGAAACTTTGACTTCCACTACCCAACTGCAGTGCAAACTTTGCACTTCCAATTACTTCATAAACTGACAAATACAATTGTAAAACTTATTTGTAACCTTAAGATAGATTTTGTTTTTGTTATATAGTTCCTTTATAATCCAAGTAGATACATATACTAATAGACTTATTGTACATGAAAATTTATGACCTTCAAGTAATTTTTCATAACCCAAAATGAATTCGTTAAAATGAAATATAAAACCTTTTAAAATATCCAACATTTTTTTTTTTTTTTTAAGCAAGCAAAAACAAAGACTTAATTTAATATCATGGGAATTTTATATTCCCCAATTGTACGAGATCTAATGCTGTTTTCTTCTAAATTGATCATTTCTATTGAATTTATAAATTAAATAAAAAAATGTTTTATAAGTTATTAAATTTGAGGTTTGGGAACAAGAAAAAAAATGAAAAATAAAAATATTACAGCATTTCAAAAAAAAAAAAATCTCAATCAAAATTAAATGTCAAGATAATTTTAAAAGTTTAAAATACATGTCCTCTTTCCATTCAAAAAGATAAAAATTTGTTTAAATAATCAATAATTAATAGGATTCAGTGATTAATTATTAATAAAATCAAAATAAAAACAAAAATGACATTTCTTCAGACATTAATAATTTTAAAATTAAAATTGTCATATAATTAAAATTTATAGATCAACTTTAATCGTATATTCAAAACTATTTAAATAAAATAATTAGTTTTGAATTAATATTTAGGGCTCACTGCTAAAATATGAAAAAATTACATTATATCATAATGTTAAACATTGGTGCATTCAGTTTGAATAAGTTTAAATTTTAAACTTATTTGATTTGAATGGTGAATAATTGATACATAGAATTTAAAATTGTGATGCCCTGCTCATTGTTCAATGTGACCCAATAATGCAATTGATATAACTTTTCATATTTACCCCTCAGAAATCCTCCATTAATCCACTTACATGAGCACTCTGTGTGCTGTGTAACAGTCAATTTTAGGTCTTTTGGAACAATATAGAACTATCCAGAACATTATAGAACATTCTTACACATTCTGAAACATTCTAGAACCTTCCGGAACAATTAGAAACTTTCCAGAATATTCTATAGCTTTCCTAAACAATATTGAACTTTACAGAATATTAAATAACCTTTCTAAACAATATTGAACTTTCCAGAATATTCTATAACCTTCCTAAACAATATTGAAATTTCCATAATAAACAAGAACCTTTTGTAATGATATAGAACCTTTCAAAACAATTTACAACCTTCTGGAGCAATATATGGCCTAAACCATATGCTTCTTACCTATTGCAGTGATTTCAATTGTTATCATGCAGCTAAAGAGATCAGTTCAGTCAAAGGTTTTCTTCCAGAATGTTGTTGCATAGGGAATCAAGTAAACCTGAATCATAGTTAATTACAATACGGTGTACTCCCTCTCTTTAAGTTATGTAACATGTTCTTCTGAACATCAAAGAATAAATTAAGGTGAACAGAAGTATGTTAGCTAATTTTTTTCACTTTGCTTTTTTGGTTTACTTTTATAAAGAAATGAATACTGTTATGCCTACTACCCATAACATGACAAGTGTTTGGCTAATTGGACTTCAATCACTTGAAATACATGGAAATTAGCTATCTTTGAAGTGAGAAGTAGTGGATTATTTTTTATTTATTTTTTGTCATTTACATATGCGTAGAAAGAAAACTTTTAAAGTAAGTGTGGCTGTAGTTGCCATAGCTGTGATTGGAATTTTGGATAAAGGTGTTCAAAAAATATTCCATGATTGTCAGAAGCTGAAGAAAAATGAAAAAGAAAATAAAACTTGCTGTGACACTAGTTGAGTCCTGAGAGTATCCTGAATTGGCACTCCGACAGCCAAGCTGGTCACTGGTTTAAACCGGGGAAACCTTTATTCTATGGATTAAATTAATTCATCAGAAATGCTTTTTTCACCGAATTATGTATACAAAAATGATATGCTTCAAATGTTTTTATACTGCTGTCAGTATCATACTTTATATTTTGAAATAAAATGTAATCATTTCCTCTCCCTGAGAGTAAATTTTATTTAAAAAAAAAAATTACCAGAAACACTGTTTGAAACAGAAACTATTTTCAGTAACAGCCTTGAAGAGCATTTTGATTTTACACATGCAGAGACACTATCAATGATCAAAATAGATGAGCGAGAGTTTCTTATGTCCCAGAAAGAAAAAGGATATGAGGCAATATGGTTATAGTTAATAAGGCTCTAGAACAGCAAGGAGCTAGAATAAATGAGTGAGCCGAGAAATTATCAAGATTGCCTTGAAAAGAGTCAGAAGAATCAGAAACAAAACATGTAAACTTGTGCTCCTTGTCTTCCAGCAGTGATTCTTATGAGGTGAAGCAGGATAGTCATCAGTGTTGTAGTGACCTTGTGAACTGGAAAATGCATCTCTTAAATAGACTGCTTGAAAAAGATGAAGGAAGTAATGTGTTTCTTTATGCTGTTAGGAAAAATCTTGTCCAATTTCACACTAAATCATTCCATATATCAGCAATGTGAAACCGCATTTAAACAAATAATCTCTCAATATAATCCAACAGTTCTGCTAATTGCACATTGGGATGGAAAGCTGCAGCTAGATCTTACTAGAAATGATGTAGTTGACTCTTCCTATTTTAGTTACAGGTGATGGAGTAGAACATTTGCTTGGTGTTCCAGAATTAATGGTTAGAACTGGAATGGAAATGAGGGAGCTTTTGTAGGTACTTTGGAGCTGTGAAATCTAGCAGAGAAAGGGAAAGTAATGTGTTTTAACACTACTGCTTGAAATATTGGATGAAAAAAATGGAACAGGGGTTTGGATTGAGTAGCAATTAAACAAGAACCTTCTCTACATTACCTGCAGGAACCATATACTTGAGCTGGTAATGGAAGCTGTCTTCACTGTCACCATAAGTCCATCATTGAGTCCAGAAATATTAATCTTCAAGTGATTTCAAGCTAATTGGGTGCAACAGGATAAGTCCAAATAAATAACTGCACTTGATGATGAGTTCACTGCCAGTGCTTTTGCCAAAATTAAAGATGAAATAATCATTTTGGCTACTGACCAACAGAACGAGAATCCACCTTACATCATCACAGAGAATGCCTTGAAATCTCCACTATCTTTCTTGGAGAAAACCTCATGTGGAATTAGATTTCTTGTCCAAGGTGAAATGCCTAAAGATGTTGGATGGCCAAATGCAATTATGCTATCAAACTGTGGATGTTCAAATGAAAATTTCCAATGAAGACAAAAGGGGCACCTGGGACAAGGGACATAACAGTTTCTTTTTGGGATTTTATTCAAAGTTGTGGTTTTAAGCTTCACTTTCAACTGCAGTGCTTTTAAATGACCAGATGCTGTTGAAGAACCTCCAACAGTACATAATTGAAAACCCAATAATTGTGAATTATGCTCTGAAGAAGCTTGCTCAACTTCTGCAGTANAGGGATAGCTCTAGGAATGTTTTATTATTTTTATGTGCTTCGCCGTGATAAATAGTCATGAGTGATAAGTGATAGAGGTCATTATAAACATTATTATAATAACTATCTATAAATCTGTTGTGAAATTTGGTTGTCGTTTTACTTACTGTATTTCTACTTTATAATTTTAATAGATAAATAAACAGATACATTAGGTACAGATATTATGCAACAATATTATAATATTTCATATAAAATCAACTATTATGGACTAGGGGGCGTTGGAAATTTTTTTTCTTCTAAAGGGGCGTTAGTCCAGAAAAGGTTGGGAACCTATGATCTACATGGATAAGACTCAAGTTTTCATTTGTACTAGATGGACAAATACTAATTTTTCCAATTATTTGTGCAGTGGACCAAAACTAAACCTCACAATATTTGAAAACATTTACAATAGACAATGTTTCCTTGAAACCTGTTTGATTAATGATAAAAGCAGTTTTCGTTCAGCCAAAACTGTACTGTTTACCTTCTCCTCTTGTCTAATCATTTTTAGGGAATATTCATGAAAAAAAGGATATACCAGTCTGGTGAGCCTTGGGCTAGTGGAATGTGAAGAAAAAAAAACTAAAACAGAAAGCACAAATGACTGATTGATCATTAATGTTTCATAAGAGCTAATTTTATTATAATAATCTGCACAATAATAGTAATTCCATTTTTTTATAAAGTTTCTTTCCAATTTTATATTAGCTTTGCAACCATGAGATGTTTGTATAGCAGCAGCATTATGTACAATTGTAAACTTTCCACCATTTTCAGATTCTGAAAGATAGGAAATTCTATTTTATTTAAAGAAACTCCAGGCTCTTTACAGCGTGACCTGTTAACTAATTAAAACTTAGTGAGTAATAATAATAATAATAATAATCAGAATGGTGCTATGGTTATGTAGTTAATAATATTTAATTTACAGCTAAAAGAGTAATAAGCCAAACTATATTTAAATATTATTATTCATAGACACCATTAACTAAATAGCATTACAATTAAGATTAATCCACCACCTCCTAGTGCCATATTCCATTCATGTAAATCATTTAGATTACTCAAGCAAAAGGTATTTTATTAAATTATGTTTAGGGATAATAAATTATATTTTACAGATATGTATGCGCCTTAAAATTTCTTATATCACTTAAATATGTTAACCAAATAATTTATAAACAAGAAGTGGCTAACCCTTCCGATAACTAAATTAACTTAATGAAATAATAAAAACCAGGGATCACTTGAAGGGTAAGCATTGATTTCTAAATGTAATGGAAAATGTTTATTTCAGTTGATACTTTTACTTCAGTATAATCCTCCATTATGAATTGAAGACCAAACCAAGCTTCATCTAACCTTTAGGCTCATCTACAGTATATGATAAGCCTTACAATATTAGTTTACCTCTTAGACTTTGATGTACATACTGTATGTTAAAATGATTAATATGAAAAAACAAATATGTGCCCATCAATGTGATGGAATTAAATAAAAATCAATGGAAAATCATTCTTAAAACAAGGGCTACTAAAAAATGTGTACAAAAACACCTTTCCATTAATGAGATGTTAATGTAAAAAAAATTACAACTATAATATACAGCAGAGGTGTCAATAATGTTTATCGCGATCTACTGGTCAATTGCCAGAAGCTTTTTGGTAGACTGCCAATAATTTAAAAAAATCATTGTTGGAATGATTTTTAAAAGACTCAGACATGGATTATTGTAAGTAAAATTCAATTTAATTGACTTTTAATATTATTCTAGTTTAAAATATAATTTACAGCCGTAAAATACTTATTTATGAATTTCAACTTTAATTCAGAAGGTACAACCAACATGAATTAACAACTAAAATTGAATAGATATTGTTACAATCTCCTGTGAATATAAACGGCACATTTTAATTAAGAATAGGCCAGTATAAGCAATATAAAATTGAATTACTGGAATTGAATATAATAATTATTGTATAAAACTCTAGTGTATAAAACTCTGAGCTTTAATTGAGATAATTATGATCATAGTAAATGAAATGAAAAGTACTAGATTGTCTCTATAATGTATTTTATATATTACCGAATGTACCTCCCTCTAGTGGATAAATTTGTAAACTATAAATGTGATTAATAAGTAAAATTAAATAAAAGTGATAACTTCTCAGACCATTATTACAATGGGAATTAATAAAATAAAACTGAGAATTTGATCAGATAAATTATAATGCTAAAGACAATGTGTTTTGGTAACATAGAAAAAATTTAAAAGTGATACAGTACAGTGTACCTGTTATTTTTAATTATTATATATTATAAGGCACTTATTTAAAATAGGCATTAATTTTTATTTTATCATAATATAGAGCAGAGATCCCAAACATTTTATTTGATTAGCTTTTTTATTTATTTATTTTAATATCTAGCCCTAATCACCCAATCATATAATTTGGTATTGATTAATACCAATAAATCTAAATAAAGATAATCATTTCATTTCAAATTCCATCTGTTTCGTATTCAGAGTACTAGAGTAGTAGTATTTGTCAGTTAGATTTTGGATATTTAAACTAAAAAAAATTATATATTTTATGAGTAGGGTAATGCTGTGGAATGAGGGCATGTTAAGTTGCAATATTTGTTATTTGACAATGCTAATAATAATAAAAAAGTGTAGTCTATTCTAGAATAATAAAATAAATAACATGCAGTTTATGAAAACAAATTGTATTTATAAAATAACAAACAGGCTAGTATAATTTTTATGTTAAAATTTATTTGTGCATTCTTAAATGGTCACAGACCAGTACTTTCTTTCCATGGGTCGGTGCACGGACCATACTTTGGTAAACGCTAATANTGGAATTTTTGAAAGAGTAGATCGTGGATGGATTTTCACTGGCAAAGATCTTATGTAAAAATTAGCTGACACCCCTGATATACAGTAATTTTTAAAATAAAATATAAATTACCTTCTTTAATATAGTTTGGCTACGAGTATTAGAGGTACTACGGCTTCTGAGTTGCATATATTTATTCATCTTATTTAATGTTTGGCGGTCAAAATTTATTGGCCTTTTAAAAGAAAAAGAAAGTATTTATATTTAAACAATTTGCATAAAAATTAGCAACAAAGCAATATTAAAACTAATAATATATACAGTAGTTTAATAATAAGTTCATTCAATACAAACTTTGTAAAACTTATTTAAAAAGCACATTTTTAAAAGTAGCAAAATGTTATAAAGCAGCAACTACGGAAAACATTTCATGAAATTTAAATAATTTCCTTTAAACCATTACCCAAAGAAATATATTTAGAAAAATGCTAAGCAATGCCACATTCTTTAAAACTGATCAATGAAATACTCTGTAAGTTACTTCCAAATCTTATAGAAAAAAAAGGGGGAGGGGAAGATTTGGGATTATGAGTTTGATCATTAATAGTGTAAATCTTAGAGTCAAGTCTATGATTATTTATTGTATGTGTTTGGATTATGGGCACCTAAGAGTGGTTTAAAGAGACAATTTACGGTAACTTGTTTCATATTTTAAATTGGAGAGATTACAGTGCAGCGAGAAATTTTAGCTACCGATTTAATTTAGCGTGTTTAGCATCCAGCTTAGATTCATTAAATTAAAATTTAGCTAAAATTTATTTTTGAAAATATTTCTTAACACTTAATTACACTCTCTCAATATTTATTAATTTCTTTTGATGTCTTTCTAATGTTCTTTTTCTCTTATAAACTATTAACGGTTTTAATAATAATAATTAAATATGATGAGAATATTAACATAATGAATTTTGAGGAATTAAATGCCTGATTATTTTACAATTTAACTTCTATATATTCTAAGTAAAAAATCTTACAGTACATCTACATAAACTTGCATAATAGATCTTGATATTCAGTCCATCTTCCTTTTCTGCTATTATCTCCCATGATCATGACTTTCCTTAAACAATCAAGTATACAAACAGATGAAATTCCTCCAAATTGGAGTTCCATACCAGTGACAGTAATTAAAATATTTCCTATTTTTGCTCCTACTATAATCATTATTTTCCAATTTAGCTAACATTTTCAACAATAATAGAAATAATAATTGTACAGTTTTGTACTTGAATAACAAAACCCTTGCCAGTCCCCTTAACTGTTTTTTTTTTTTTGCTGGTCTTATTAAAAACAAAAAAAAAAGAAATAGGAACTTTTAAAATTTCAATAGTTCTAAACACAAAATTATACTGTTTCAATATAATTATTAACTTTTTTAAGTCCTTTTTCTCTTTTTATAAACAATTAAAAGTCAAATAATAATAATGTAGTTTTGTACTTGAATAACAAAACATTCTGTCCCTCCTTGTTCCAGCCCCTTTAACTTTTTTTGCTTGCCTTATTAAAAAAGAAAGGAGATTAGAACTTTTAAACAAGAACTTTGCTACAATATTGAATATTTTTAAAATATAGCAAAAAAAAAAAAACTACAAATACCGGTAATTTGACATCGTTAAATTAAAACTTAATTAAAAGATTTGAAACACTAAATTTAATTAGCTAAATTTAATTTATATGCTTTTTGAAGGATTAGCAAAATATTATCATCACAAAAACTTTTCGTGCACTGTATTATAATGTATAGTATGGTTCTATATAACAATGAAATAATATATTGTATATAGCCTAGTAATTTATGTATGGATAATTTGTCAAAAATAAAGAAAAAAGGAATAGAGATTAAGTTAATATGATAATTATAATAGTGTAGGGGCTAGGGAAATAGGTTTCAAAATTAATTTTATATGTATTTTTTTTTAATTTATAAACAGAATATTATATATTTATAAGTAAATATTTATGCAAATTTAATCCTTGCAGTGGAATGAATACCAAGAGAAAGCAATGATTGGATTGATTGTTAAAAAGAAAATGAGGAAAGAAAAACTAAGTCGTTGACTATGGCTTTTGGATGCAACAGGGTGAATACCTTGAGTTTTGAAATGTCTAGGTGATAAGGATTCAGAAGTAAAAATGTTTTTTTTTTTTAAAAAAGTTTAAAATTTTATCTAAAAAACAGTCAATCATAATATGTGAATTAAACCATGAATTTTAATATCTAACAATGATGGTTTGAAAACCTTATTGAACAATAATAATTTTAAAAAAAAATTTAAAGAAATAGTGAATCCTTATCCGATACGTGTTCTGGAACAGAATATTGGAATGGTTGTGTTTATACTGCCTTCAGGCATGACTAAATTTGCAATGCACGATTTTTAAATAGTGGTAATCACTCAAATAACGCAGGAAGTTGACTACGATAGTACAGTACGACGATAGTTTGTTTATAATTAAATCTCAAAATTGAGGATCGGAAAAAAAAAAACCCTACAGCAATCATACATAGCTTCTGATATTGTCTGGAAAATAGTTGAAATTCCTTCAGACAATTAAGCTGGAAAGTGTAGGCTACTAGCCTATTCTTATTTGTTCACAATGTTATAAATTAATTTACTTTTTGGTATTAAATATTGTTTTTCACTTTCAAATGTATTATTTTGTTTAATGTTTTATGAAGTAATAAAACAAGTTTAAGGTGGTGCAATTCTATCTTTAAAAATTAACTTTGAGAACGTAAATGATAAATCTTTTAATTCATTCAAAGTTAGCATAAATGCTCACAAAATTCTGAATAAACTAAACTAAACTTACATTAAATTAAGAGCACACCTTGATTCAGACAATATTGATTTGGATGAAAAAGAGCGAGAAAAAAGAAAAGAGAGGAGGAAGTGGGAGGGGAGTCATTTACGTTATGATTTATTTCCTTATAATTTCATTGTTTGTTCACTTTTTTAATTTGATTTGTTTTTCAAATACGTTATTAATTTGAGAATATTAAAATAGTTATATAATAATGTATTATAACTGTATAAGCCGTTCTTTGATTCAATAAATAAATAATAAAACTTAACTTCGGCAGATGTCCTTTAAAATAGCGCTGGTCATTATAAAATTTTGACAAATTGAACATGTATGCAATTATTGATCATAGCCAGAGCGGATGTGACATATTTTAGTAATCCTATNGTGGTACAGGATCTTGTACGCGTTTTTACTGATAGCCTGAGGCATCTATCGCAACAGAAACCTAGAATCTGTTGNGGTATAGGATTNGGTATTCTGTTCCNGAACAGAATTCNGTTGCGTGTTTACACTGGTCAATATCATATCACATTCCGGAAAAGTGGCCAGTGTAAATGTGGCTCAAGTAATCACCTGATTAATAATTTAAACCAACTTTAATTTAGTTTTTTTGGTTATCACATAAAGATAAAAGTTGCTGTTTTGATAAAAATGAAGGTTTAGAATAAAAAAAAATTAAATGAATACCTTTGTCCTTTTATCAAAGCTTCTGTACATGCATGGTGAATTACTTTAACCTGCCTTTCTTGATGTTTTTGAATAATCTGTAACAAAGAAATTATATGAATGAAATTCAATCTAATTCTTTATTCATAAATATTTAAAAATATAAAAAATGATATAGACCGAAATAGTGAATAGCTGACTCTAAGATCCATGTCTGTTTAAATAAAATGGTTCACTTACTCACTAAATAATCCACCGTAAAATCTGGTTTAAGGATAACAAGGAAAAATACATTTTTTTAAAAAACAAGTTTATTTTCATTTAATTCACCTACAGTATGTGAATAATTTTATTTTTAATACGTTACTTTTAATATTTTTCTCACACATCAATCTAGATACTAAAAATTAGTTTTTATGCTATTATTATGGTTGCTAAGTTTATTGCTAACTATATGAATTTATAATATTCATAGGCAAAATTCTAATTCCATCTTCTCTTCCTCTACACACACAAACCCTAATCACTCATGTTCTCCGCTCCAGTGCGCGCACACACACTTTTATCAAGTCCATTAACTTAAAGCCATTAGTCATATTGGCTTTCTACTAAATTTCAACCAAATAGATCCATCCATTTTGTTAGTAAAAAAACTTTATAATTTATATACTGGATCTACTGTATGCTGGTAAAAAAAAAATTCAATAATTATCAATAATTTGCTGTTTTGCTAATAATAATACCGTATATAATAAAAAAAATCATTTTAATTATAATTAACTAATCAGCAAATTAATTCTAAAGATAGTGTTAATTTTAAAAAGTACGTACATTTATTATTTCCGGCTGGGGTAAGGTGTCAGTTATTTCAGCAATTATTTTTTTCAGTTCTTCCACAATATCGTCAAAGCTACTCACATTTTCCTGAAAATATTTTTTTTAATACATAGATTGTTATAATTTAGATACCATACTGACAGGGCTGCCACAACAATAATAAGAACAAAATAGTTGCATATTTTTAGAAGAAAAAAAAAAGGCATAATGGTCTCCTATCAACCTTTAAAATTTCAGTTGCATTTTAAATTAAAAATAGTGACAAGACATTACAAGCACATCTAGCAAAAAATAATTACCGGTATATGAAAATGTTCATTTATTATCGTTAGTATAACTTTTAATTAGTAAATCTTATTAAGTACCATAGTTAATACTCAAAATAAAAAAACCATTATTAAATTTTATCATAAAAAAGTGTATTCCAAGAAACACATGTCATTTATCAATAATAATTGATAAACTCCAGAATAAATCATTAAATTCCTAATTTTGTAGCCTACTTGATTTGACCTTCACTTTTACAGTGTTGTTTATTTATATTAGTTTTTTTTTTAAACTTGATATGTTGATATGCTTTTACTTTTTACTTTAATCCTTTCCTATGGGCCAGTCACCCATGGTATAGCCACCCCTGTCCCTTTGATCCTATTATAAAGAGAAAAAAAGACTTTAAATTATGAACAATAGTGAAATTATAATAAATTGGAACTCTAAATTTTGCTTATTAAATAATGGAAATTTCAACATGAAAAGGAACACTAGAATATAGGATAAGGAGAACAGTAAAAGCACTGTTTATTCACTTATGGAGGGAAATTTTCATCATAGTTACCAAACTGAAATTACAATTTCATCTTATCTGTTATCATAAAATAATAGTACCAAATAATTACGCATAGTGGCGCCTCCTTCCTACTTCATCTACTGTACATAAGATAGCAGATGATCTTGGATAGCAACCTATAGGAAGAAATTCAATATAAACATTGCTACTAGGGCAACAGAATGGTATAAAAACTGATGCAGAGCAGAAAACGAGGAGAAATTAGCCAGAANTTCAAGGAGAAGAGGAAGACAGCTGGTCGAAACTGAAATCGAACACGGACCAGAGGAGGAAGATCATTTATCAACACAAAGATGTTTGGTCTGAAAATTCAATAATTTACTGTCTGCCTCTACAATTTTCCAGATTTCACACATTTCCTGCAGCAGAATTACAAAGTACTTAGCCGTTCACTCAACTTTCTAATATATCATTAGTAAACAGTGCTTCTCTACATCTCTTACTTCATAGTTAGCTAACTTCATCACCAAATGTCAACAAGCCGTCCACTGTCCAGCAGTCGTAAGAATAATTTAATCTACTTTGTTCATAGACTTTAAAATTTAATTAGCTATTTTTCACCCCCCTCCCCTTGGATATAACCCTTTACTCCCCTTTCTCACCTCTTTGCAGCGCGTTTTTGGTCTAATCTTGTAATCAGTGCACTTTTTGTGGGAAGATTTGTCATTTTAATTTTATGGGGAAAGGATATATTTT
>PXIH01S0028407.1:3192-14973 GCA_003024985.2 Euperipatoides rowelli
AAATGAACGCGTTCATATGAACGCTTTCTTTACGAACATTGAAAATAAGGTCGACAAGGTTAAGACAATTAGTGATCGAAGAAAAATATTCCTTAATTTCATTTGCAGTCTGTGTAGGGAATTAACCAGGAAATGAGAAGGAGTTACAACAAAGCAATCCAGAAGATTGACGAATTATTTCGAAGAAGTTACTGGAACCAGGTTCAATCATTAGTAGGGCCTATCCGTTTTTTGAAACGATGAGATTTAGCAGTTTTAATCTTGGATTTAATAAGTAAAGACATTTCATTAGCAATAACAAGTCACCTCTAGAAAAGCATAAATTCCTCATCGATTAACTGAGCTAAGGCAGGAATAAACCACTCATGGTCATTAGACTTCTTCCTAATCATTTTAACCGGAAAGCAGATGTCATAAAGGGAAGACAAAACAGTACTGAAATAACAGGCAGCATCTTCCAGATCAGCACTGCTCATCAAATACAAATTACTCCAGTTATAATTCAAAATGGCTTTTCCAAATGACTCAATACTTGAAGCACGTTTCGGCCTACATTCAAACGCTACACAATGAGACCTATTAACTACTCCAAGGCAAGGGGAGGCAATAAGCAAAGAATGGTCTGATGATGAAACCAGAGCAACTACCTCAGTATGATAGGGTGAACTACCATTATAAAAAAATCATATCCAGTACCGTATATTATTACCTCTGGTAGGGCTATTCTAACTAATTGCTTAAACGAACAATGCAATGAAAGACTGGAGACACAAAGATCGTTGAAATCTCCAAGCAAAAAAATGGAAGTTTTATCATTGAAGGATAAAACTTTATCAATTTCCTTAGTTATAAAGTCAATAGTTATGTCAACAAACTTATCAGCCGGAGGGGAGTAAATTTCAATCAGTGAAAACCAATGTGTAGATCTAGGTAGATAAGAAGATCTAAATCTGATGGATATAGCCTCAAAAACATCAGACTGGTTATTAATTGAAGAAATCAGCGATAAGCTGATGTAAATATACACTGACACCACCACCGGATGACTTGTCATGTCTTTTCCCAGTTCTGTAAATAGCATTAAAGCCATCAATGTTGAATGTTTGCTCATCATTATGGTGAATCCAAGTCTCAGAAAGGGCAATAATTTGAGGACTCTCCTTAATATGTGCCTGCAATTCGTCAAATTTATTATAAAGCGATCGCATATTAGTATACAAGAGCTTAGGAAGTTGATATGTTATCTTATTTGTGTTAATCCTTGTAATATTCTGAACATTACTACCGCTGCAACGTTTCACAGGGGGCCTACATAGAGGAAAGTTAATATGCTGAGGGCGAGAAGAAAATCCACCACAGGAACCACGTTTGTGATTAAAATTAACAAAAAAACCAAGCTGCTGTAACAGAGAAATAGTATTGTCACTAAGAGAGTCTCTTCTATGAGCATACCTGAAGACTAAAATATCCTGAGCTGAAAACTTGAATCTGCCATTCACGTGGCGAGTAACATAGTGTGAGTTGACCATGAGGAAAGTGCTGGTTGGCAAGAATAAAAAAAAATCACACAAGAAATGAGCAACAGCAAGAAAACTTATAACGATGAGACAATAGCAAAAAAAAAAAACCAAAATATTTACAATGAAACCATTTTAAAGATCAAAAGGAAGACCAGTGACAAGTCAAGCAGCAATGGTGCCACATCCGGGCAAGAATAAAATAGAAATGATAGTTGTAAAAAATAAATTAAGATATATATTATTATTATTATGTTTAATGATAAGATATATTCTTCATTCAAAGTCTTCTAAATCATTTCCAAAAAGTATAGTTTTCTCTGAAGATATTCAAGAGCCTTTTTAAAGCATCCTCTGCTTTTAATCTCCACTATCTCCCCTGGCAGACCATTCCAACTTTTCACCACACGTCGTACAGTAAAAAAACATTTCTGTTTTCTGTTTTAGTTTTCTCAATTTTCATTCTTCTGTCGTGACCTCTTGTCCGAGTTGTATCCCCAATTTGAATCATCACTTTAACTTCCTGTTTCATTATCAAAATTTCATGTGCATATATTAAATGAAATATATGTTCTGCTGTTAAGGTGTGTAGATCTTTAATATAACCAACCTTTCAATATAATTTGATTCATGAAGAGTAGTCACCCTCTTTGTCGATGAACGAAATATTCTATTTATTCTATCTGTAGCCTACTCCCTTTATTTACGTAAGAAATAGCAATACTACAATAATCCACTAATGGCATTATATATATATATTTTATAGAGCTTTTTGAACATTACAAGGGTCAAATAGTAAAAAGTTCTATTTATCATTGCCATCTTCTTTTTCATTTTACTAGAAATGATTTAGCATGTCTATCAAATTTCAGATTCTTTTCAACTATCACTCCCAGATCTGAATGCCAATCCACCATCTTAAGTTCTTGTTCATTGTAAACTTTAGAAACTCATAATTTCTCCCAATAACCAGAATTTCACTTTTTTTTTTCATATTTAGCTCCAGGTTATTATCACTAGACCAAATATAAAATTTGTCAATGTCACTTTGAAATCTTTCCATGTCATCAATATTCTGAATAGTACGATAGATTTTGAAATCATCTTCGTATGAAGATACCCCAGATTCAATCTTCTTATCCTTTGTAAAGTAGGATACGTAAATATTAACCAGGGTGGCAGATAGTACCCCACCCTGTGGAAGCCCTTGTTTGCTAAGAAAGGGATAAGAAATAGTACCATTTATAGATATTTTTATTATTCGCTATAAACTTTTCAATCCAATGAAATATCACAAAATCAATTTGCATCATTCTTAATTTTTGTATCAATAACGATTGGTCACTATCAAATGCTGATGAATAATCTGTATACAGCACAGCAGTGGTTTTACCCTGACCACGATTCCTAGACCAAATGTCAAATGCCTCTAGTAAGTTTGTATTACATGATATACCTTTTAAAATCCATGCTGGTGTTCTTCAAGAATATTAAGATCAAAAATGTTCTTAAGTCGACATAAAATTAACTTTTCCATAATTTTGCTTATCACACTAGTATGGGTTATTAATCGATAATTTTTAAATACATCTTCTCGATTACCCTTTTTGTATTTAGGGTCAGTCAAACTCTCTCGCCATTCTTGTGGAATAAAACCCTCGTTTAAAGATATTTCAAATATCATTGTCAATACCTCAACAAAAAAACATTTTGCACTTTTTAATCATAAAGTTTGAAATACCATCCAATCCAGTTGTGAAGGTATCTCTGACATAATCGAACACTTCTTCAACTTCTTTTTTAGTTATAGAAATCATTTCAAAATTCTCTAATTGTTTTACCAAACCAATATTTATGTAACTATCAAATAACTCGTAGTTATTAGTGCAAGTTATACTTTCCCTGTTATGGTTAATTCTACTATGTATTCTGCCAAAAATATTAATGATCTCCAATGGATCTTTATTATATTTTTTTTTTATGTCTTTTGGGATAAGAATAACAGCATATTAATATTGCTACATGATTCTACGATTATGTTCTTATATCTTATTTTAGCCATTCTAATTGCATGTGTAAATTTATCTTTATAGCCTATTTAATCTTCCAGTTTTTTTTTTATTTTTGAAAGCATATAAAAGTTTCTTTCTTTTCGTTTTTAAGTAAAAAAAATCAGTTCATTCATCCATTTATGTTTACTGAATTTACCTTTCTGAATTACTTTTTATATTTTTTTTTGTTATCTTATATTGACAACATTTTTTATCGTCTCAGAGTATCCTTTATCATTAATCGATTCTTCCCTTCCTCTTAACTCTCCCATTAAATTATAAAGCTCAATATTTATCAGTTCATAGTTTGCATTTTTATAGTCCATGAACATGTTTGCAAGCCATTCCTACTAGAATTATCACCCTTAATTTGGAATGGTATTTTCATTTCTATCAATTAGATGATCACTTTTACTTATTGGATGATGGCATCCAAAATCAGAAAAAAGATATCTATTAGAGACCATTGCAACATCCAACAGTGAGTTTTGTTCCCCTTGATAGGTTACCTGGTAGGGAAGTCAATCATTTGAAAAATACCATTTTCCAATATCTCAATTATTTCATTCTCAATATCACAAGAAGATTTATAATATGACATTAGTTTCCAATCGATATCAGGTGCATTTAAATCACCCAAAATAACCAATTCTGTATATCTACTTACAGTAGATTGTTTTTATAGTATTCAATGCCATTCTTCATTTCTTGTATAAAATCCATATCTAAAGCTCCATTTTTACACTTAAAAAAATACTTTCATGCATATATATAACTCAAACCATAACATCTCAATCATATCATTTTTACAGCAATCTACCACACTAACTTCAATACAATCTTTATAGTATAGCATTATCCCTCCTCCACATTTTCCTTTTCTATCTCTTCTGAGAGTTTTATATCCCTTTAATGTCAAAAAAATCATCTTCAATATAGTTATTTAACCAAGTTTCAGTTATAAACATCAGATCAATCTCTTTAGATTCAAACAACAAAGACAATTCTAACATTTTATTTTTTAATGATCTTATGTTTGTGTAATATAAAATAAACTCTCCAAGATATAATTGCTATTCTTTTCCAATTTCTGCTTTATTTAATATTTTTGATTCTTTGTTTTCCCGATCTTTTGTCTCTTCTCCAGTATTTTTAACTGCATCGGCAACATTTACTACCATTCCATCGACATCTTTCGTGATTATATTATTTCTTCTTTTCTCTAATAACTCTTTAGGATCCATTTTAATTGTATCTGGTGTTGAGCCAGACCCCTCTTTAATTTTGCTTATTTTAAATTCATTTCTTTCCTCAGTAGTTCTGTCAGAGTAACAATCATTCCCTTAAATTCAGAATTTATTGATGACCTCAAGTATTTCAGAGTATGAAAAAAATGCCATTTTATTTTCTCGTTTTTGAGTATTCCTGCTTCCTTATATTTTCAAGTCTAAACCCACTATCAACCATCATTTTAAAGCGTGTCAGGACCCGGAATAATACCGTAAGCGCTCCCCCAGCTATACTTCGCTCTAGAATATCGTAGGAAATGTAAAAAAAAGATGATGATTAGGGTGCCACCTAAGCCTACCTACCTAAACCTCATGCTTGCTATCTCCACATGAACACTCGACAGTCACAGGGTGCAACTCGGACCCTGTCCACAATTCGAATACTGTACCAAACAAGGAAAACAAAAAAAAAGTGATAATGGAGAAGAAAATTAACAATGAATAATGACAAATGATACACGACACAAGTTTTAGCTAGAAATCTGATATTTTATTGCACAATGGCTCACGTACTGTATCGACCACTGTTGCCTGCACAAATTGAAAATAACAAATAATTTGGACTAACTATTGCGACTTTACAAAACATCCTAAGGCGATTCCACACACAAAGTTGTTACACCTTCTCCCCACAATACGAAATGCAAGTGAAAAATAGGAAAATGATAAAAAAAATACAATTCTCTATGCTAACTCATGCACTTCACACACTAACAATGATAAAATATTTCACTCACCCTGTTGGCCAACTCACATTCACTCCGCCGAGCTCGGTAAGGTATCCGTTCTGGATTCACAAGTAAATTCCGCGCTGGTATATTTACTTTTGAGCTGGCTGACTATTCCTGGCCAAAATACTCGATAATAATCCAAACTGAGTTTCAATTGGCGCTTCCGTCGCTGTTATTATTATTATTTGGATTTTGTAGCTCGCACTGGTGTTGCACAATATCTTCCACTCTTGTGGTTTCTGCTTCCTTAATTCTGGTACTCCTTGGAATTGTTCCTCGGTCTCATCAACCTTTATTAATATTGTTGATTTCTCCGCCGCTGATCTACTTTAAGTTATGGAGCTTCGCGAAATAACTACTATCCTCTTCTATAACTTTTACAATGTTCCACGGCTAAGGGCTATTTCTTCAGCACCTTCCGGGGTAATATTAATAATATTTGGGGGAAATGTGAAGCTCTCCACAACTACTATTGGTCCAGGCATGTCCGGCACTGATACTGCTACTAAAGTCTATGTCTTGGCTGGTATTGGTCTTCGACTGGAATAAAATAATAAATTTGGTTTTAAATTGTTCTATAAATTACTTCTACCACTTCAGCAACTTCTTTAAAATGTCTTATCAAATTATTTCAGTGCTACTCCCATTTAATTTTGAACTGCACACAATCTTTCCTTCGCAGCTCCCACACACAGGTGTCGTCTGCTCGCTACCCACTGTTGATCTTCCTTCATACTAACTTACACACCTTCATACTAATATTGTCTCCCCTAATTGGCTAACACAATCACACATTTCTTCAGACTTTCTGTCTCCTTGCCTTTTTATTAAAACACTTTATCTCATATTTTACAAATATAAATTAAATAAATAAAATATTACTGTGGCCATTCAAACATAAAAATATTGATTTACAATAAATATTTTTATCACTTTCTTTTACAAATTACAAATAAAATAAAATTATAGCACTTTTGCTTACATTTAATTAAAAATAAAATTATAGCCTACTTTGGTTATTTTACAATATAAAACACCAAAAAAATATATAAATCATTCTAAATTCTTATCCCCTATTTTCTTTTAGTCACAATTCACATAGTTTCTACTCTAATATTCATAGCAATTATTACTCATAATTTTGACATTTTATAATATTCTTTACAATCACAATACATTTATTGCATCTTAAACTAACAAATAAATTCTACTTTATTGTTACATGAACATATGAACATAACAATTCGAAATCATCATTTATGTGATTTTACATGACTCAGGCCACCCACATCAAAAAACCTGTACCTCTGTACACTCTGACCCTGGTCGTCGTTATCAGTTATTGCAAACCCCCTTAACCAATCCTTATAGCCATAGGCAGATGTATACAGGACCCCCCCCCCCCAATTATTTGATGGAAAAATTTTCATCACATAATTTTGAAAAAAATAGACATATTCTATGACACTAATACTTATGTTAATACATTTACTATTATCGGTACATGTTCACTTTTTAAGCCACAACTAACTACTAAATTTGCCCTACTTATATGTTTACATACATATACTTGTAAAACTATTAAACTCAAACGATAATAGCTGCCTAACTTTTAGATTATGTTGTTGTGCGTCAATTAACTGCAACTATGCTTAAAATTACTAAATTTTATATCTTATGCCATTACCACATAAAAAATACTATACCAACTACTACTTCTTAACCTTTCTACTTATTTAGTAGTTCGAAAAATTATCCATTCCCTCTCAGCCTTCTGATCTGGCTGCGAGATCGTCCAGATCTCCACTGCTGCTATTTAGATGCTCATCCTCCCTCTCAGCCTTTTGATCTGGCTGTGAGATCGTCCAGAGTGCGGGTGTGGTGATATTACTCACTGCGGCTCCCACTTCTTACATCACCCGCACTTCCTTGCTGTTTTGTCTCCTCCTTAAGTTGTAATCTTTGTGCAACTTGGAGACTATAAACCTCCCCTCAGCCCTTTCCTGGTAGAGCTTGAGGCTATCAATGTGGAATTTTTCCCTATATCTTGTGTCTCCCTCTTCTGAGGATATATGTTAGATTACCAACCCTTTTGTGGACTACAAAGGGACCCTCATATTTCGGACATAGTTTGGACAATAAATTTTTAGGCGTTTCTTAAAACGTGGGTTTTGGTGAGCACTGCGTCACCTTCATTGTATCTTTCTCTTCTGTGAGACATTGAATTATGTTCATGATGTGCCTCTTCTGAAGTCTCAAGGTGACCCACTTCTTGCACTTAGCCTTTGTATCTGTGATACTTCTCCTACTGACATTGCATTCTCTTTTGGCTCGACCAGTCTATCAAAAGGTAGTTTTTTTGCCTTCCTAAAAAAAACTCTGCGGGTGAGTAACCTATACTGGAGCATTCCATGTTGTTCAGCATCAGTATGATCATGGGTATGCATTTATCCCAGTTTCTATGGTTATTCTCAACAAACATTCTGATCTGCTGACCTATGTTGTGATTGTGTCTTTCCACGTAGTTGCGCTGGGCCTTGTATTTGGATATATACCTAATATCCATGCCACAGTTGCTTGCTACTTCCTGGAACAGTTTTGAGATAAACTTCTGCCATTGTCACTCACGACATGAGCTGGCACTCCATATATTGTTACACATTCTCTATAACACATTTGGCCACTGCTTTGCTGGTTGCCTTTCTCAGCAGAAATAATTCTACCCATTTTGAAAATAGTCCACTATGACCAATAAGTGTTCCTAGGCCCTTAAACTCCTCGGGAAGGGTCCCATGAGATCGATCCCTATCAGATGATTGGGTTCCGGACTTAGTACCGATTGCATTAGACCCGCTGGTTCCCTGTTGGTACTCTTCACCTTTTGGCATTTGTCGCATGTGGCACAGTAATAAGCTATGTCTTTCCTCATTCCTTGCCAATACATCCTTTTTGTGATCTATGCCTAAATGGCTCCCCTAGTACACACTCATGAAATTCCCGCAACACGTTCCCTCTCACTTGTACTGGGACTAAGATCACTTTCAGACCCTTCTCTTCCTTACCATAGTAGATGACCTTGTCCATTATATAAAACATCCTGATTTCTTCCTTTTCCTGTACTTCTCCCCTATCTGGTATGTTCCTGGGATTCTTCAGCCAATATTGCATCCTTTTGCAGTATGCATCATCTTGCTGTGCTTTCACCAACTCGCTTTCTCTCTAAATGTTTGTGAGGTGATATCTTCAATGTTTTGCTGTCCACACTGTTTGATCCATTGGTTCTTTGCTCCTATTGACATTCTGCTTTCATCTAGCAGATCAAGTTCTGTATCATCCTCCTCTTCCATTGGATTAGGTGCTCTTGACAATACGTCCGCCACTGTTTGGCTTTCCCTTTCTTTGCTTGACATCATAGCTTACTCGCTGAGTAAAAGCACCCACCTAGTCAAGCGATGACGCGTCTTTTAACTTGAGCAACCATGTCAATGCTGAATGGTCGGTTTCGACGACAAATTTAACTCCATACAAATATCCACGGAACCTTTTCACCCCCACACCACTGCCAACCGTTCCAACTGTGTGATGGGATAATTCCTCTCTGCTTTCATTAGTCCCCTACTAGCATACGCTATGATATGCTCATCCTCATCATGTGGTACTTGCATCAGTTCTGAGTATGAACTGTAGACCAAAGTCTGGGACCAGTAGGATGGGTGGTGACATAAGTGCTACTTTTATTGTTTGGAATGCTTCTTCCTCTATATGTCCCATCTCCATTCCACTCCTTTCTTTTTCAACTCATTGAACGGTGCGGCTATTGAGGCAAATTTCGGTATAAACTTCCTGTACCAACCCGGCAGTCCTAGAAAGCTCATCACTTGTTTAACATTCGCTGGGCCTTGGGAATTTTTTCAATGCCATCACTTTTTCCGGGTTGACTTCCAGCCCCCTTTGGCTCCAGATGTGACCTAGGAACTTTGTGCTTTCACATGCGAAGCTGCATTTTGATAACTTGACGTTCAACCCTGCATCATATATTAGTTGCAACACACAGGCTAGGTCTTCCAGATGTGCCTCATAGCTTTTAGAATAGATGACAATGTCGTCATTATAATTATAAGCAATTTTGCCTAGAACCTCTCTCAATACCTCGGCCATCAACCTGCAAAATGTGGACCCCGCATTCTTTAACCCAAAAGGCATCCTCACAAATTCATACAGCCCTTATGCTGTTATGAAAGCTGTCTTGGGTATGTCATTTGGTTCATTGAAATTGCCCAGTATCCACTTGTCAGGTCAAGACTTGATACTACTTTGGCTCCTGCCAGACCATCTAAGATTTTGTGTATGACGGGTACAGTGAACTTATCAACTGCCACCTTATTTTTTAACCCCCTGTAGTCTACACAGAATCTGTAGTCATCTGGCTGTTTTTTCTTCACTAGTACTACTGGTAAAGCCCAATTCGATGTGCTCTTGCAAATCACGCCTAGGTCTAACATGTGTTTTACATGTTTCCTAATTACAGACTTAATTTTGGTGTGTATTGATACGGTCTGCAAGCGATGGGTTTGCCCTCTGTCACTGCTATCTTGTGGACCAGGATGTCCGCTTTACCTGGCTTGTCCGAGAAACATTTCTTCTTAGCCCTCAAAAAATCCACTAGTTGTTCTTTTTCTTTCCAACTGAGGCTTATCGCTTTGCTCATCACCTCTAGGTCGCTTTCGAATTTCTCCTCATCATTATTTCCTCTATTATCATAGTGCTTAGGTGTGTTTTATTTGAATAATCGGAATTACCTTCCCACTCTTCATCCTCCTGTTGTTCTTCGACTGTTATGTTATTTCTTTTACTTTTACACTTATTTCCCTTATTCTTGTACATTTCTATTATATCAATGCTTAAATGTCGTAGATCTTCTCCTTCCGGTTCCTCTTCATATGATTCACCGTCATCCTCATCGATGTCCTCCCACTCATCTTCACATTCATTCTTATTTCTACAATGTTGTTCACTTTCACCTGTCCCTCTCTTCTCACTCCTGCCCTGCACTATCTCCTGGCTTCCCACATCTTCAATTTCTTCCTTCTTCTCCATTAACTCCTGCTACTCTTGCACATCAAAGTATTCCTTTCTGATTCTTCCCTTGTCTTTCAGCAGAATGCTGTGCTCTTCCTGATCATAGAGCACTGAATAGTTCCCAAGATTATGTCTGTACTCTGGCTGTCCATTATATTAAAACTGTGAACACAGGTTGTATCGCCCGCAAATTTGAACCTTATTCTCACTACTCCCCCTGTCCTTAATCTAGTGATTCCATCGGCTAGTATCACCTCGATTCCTTCCTTTACTATGAGCCTTGGGCCGTACCCCTTGTCCCAAACTCCATTTGTCCATACATAAGACAATACTGTCTGTGATATAAAACTTGCATCCACCCAAGAATCGATGTGGCACCAAAATATACATCCATATAGCCTACATTTAGTTTAAATAGAGGTTGGTCCTTGATTTCTGCTAATTTATTTTTCCCAACAATATCCTCATCGCTTCCTCCTATCCCTTGATTACTTAATAGAGCATATTTGTGTAAGTGACTTCCATTTGACTTTCCCAGCTAAGCTGCTTGTACTCCTCTCTTGGCTATCATTGTGGGCTGGGTTTAATGTGTTGAATCGGGAGTCACCGCCTCCCCATCCGATACGGTGCCCCCTGTCCAATTTAAAGCTCCTACATTTGTTATACTATTGCTGCTCCTTCCTTGTATTGCATGTCCTTGCCTTCTGGGAGGCCTTCTTCCACCGCTGTCTCTTCCCCTTGTTACACTTCCGACTGTGTTCATATTTCTATCGTCGTTGTTCACTCTGTTGTATCGTCCTTGCTCCCTGTCATCTCTCTACAGTGTTCCCTGATATTTTCCTCTTCCTCTGCGCTCTGCGTACACTGGACCTCCCACTTGCTGCCATCTCAGGTTCACTACATTTTCCATCTCCTTGGCGCATCGTATCAACTGTGCAATGTTACTTATTCGTGTGTGTATCAGATCATAGTAATCGGACTCCATCTTGCGCAATATCATCTGTACTACCAGAGATCGCGTTAACGCATCTACACGCGTATTTCACGCATAAAAAAATGGAAAAACCAGCCTATAAATGTCAGATGCGTATTCGCACGCATTAAAAAAAAAAAG
>PXIH01S0028420.1:2008-14686 GCA_003024985.2 Euperipatoides rowelli
ACTATTTTCTTTATGGACAGGTTATTCTGCAGTTCTGCCGTAATTTGCTTGTCTGATTCTGTGCTTAACTTTATCACAGAAAATATCACAATAGTTTGCCAGCCATCAGAATAAGCCCTTTCATGAAGCCTGGCCAGCATTGTCTTCCACCAGCATTCATTCCTGATTCCGATTATTTGTTCAGTAATCATGCAATGCTGTAGCAACTAACTAATTGCTCTAGCTAGTTTTCAGCTACTCTTGTATTGTGCGTACAAAATATTCCTTCTCTGAATAGAAATTGGTATCCATCTATCCCTTTATAATCATTTATAAATAACTTGCATACTGTAGTCATTTTGTGTAATTTGTCCATATTCTATCTTTGCTTATTGTTATTTATCTATTTCTATAACCATGCCATTCGGTTTCTAACCGTGAAATATAATAAAATTTGATACCTTTATATACAGTCGATTGTTAGCGACTCTTTACTTCACAGGTCGGTCACCTTAATCCGATTGCATAACATTGTAATACCAATAGCCAAATTCCCCTTTTATAATAATCACTCACATTTATTCTTTATTAACATATGGTGATCACATCAGCCATGTCGATATCCCTGGTATAATAAACATTACTCGGTCAGCTTTATTACACTTCAACTAGATGTCATAAAAATACAGAGCCAATTTTTTTCTACCTTGCTGTCATTTAAATCTGATTGTGTTTCCATTACAATAAAACAAAAATAATACAAGTATCTATTTTAGTAGACCAAAAAAATAAATCTGACATCTAGGTTTTTTTCAAAAATCTATTTTTCTATCCTATTCAAATACTCAATAATTTGACAGCTACAGAAATCTTTTAATTCTGTGCTTTCAAATAGTGTATTGTTTTAAATCCTAGCATTTTTCTCATTAAAAATTGTGAAAATTACTATTTTAATATGATTCGGCATAATAGGGCAATTCAGTCTTTGTTTCATTTGGATCCTGTCAAATTAAATGAACATTTTTTATGAAATTTTTTAATAGAGTAAAAACCTTGATTGACAACCTGTCATTTAAATGAAAACAAAAAGTATTTTAGTTTTTTTATTATGGTACTAACTTAAAATCTGTCAAAAACAATAACTAGTTGAAGTATACCTCCCTACCCCCCCCCCCTTAACTGTTAGGAAATATTATAATTATTTAATGGTAAGATTGAATATTAATGAGATGTTTCACTAACAGAAGCACTGGTGAGATCAGATGAGTTTTTTTTAAACATATATCTAACAAAAGTTTTGGTTTTGACAGTACTCTCACTTCATATAAAATTATTCCCTTTGACTTTTTTTTTAACATTGTCTATCAATAAACTACATTTTATAGCTGATAGGCTTTTCTACTCCTTTATATTTTCACTTATTTGTTTCTTACTCTTTCAAAAATTAATTAAACTCCAGCTGTATGTGAGTTTTTGGCATATCTGCAGAATACCTCAACATCAAAGTGTGCAAACTTCTGATGTTTGACTGAACACAAAGTGCACAGATTTATGATGCTTAAGTGTATAAAAATGCAGATACATATTATGATGTTTGATTGGACATAATGTGTGCAGACTTATGATTTTTGAGTGTACACAAAGTACATGGACTTATGATGTTTGAGTGCACATATAAAGTGCCCAAACTTATGATGATTCAGTGTACAAATGCATGGATTCAGATGTTTGTGTGTACAGAAATGTATGGAGTTAAATGTTTCAGTGAGCACAAAATGCCTGGATATATGCTGTTTTGGTGTACAAGAAAGTGCACAGAATTATGAAGTTTGAGTGTACTTAAAGTGTATGGACTTAAGATGTTTGAGTGTACACATAAAGTGCCTGAACTTCTGATGTTTCAGTGTACAAAAAAGTACATGGACTTCAGATGTTTGTATATACACAAAATGCATGAAATTGCAATGTTTAAGCGTTTACAAAATGCCTGGATATATGTTGTTTCAGTGTAAAAGAAATTGCACAGACTTATGATGTTTGAGTGTACGCAAAGTGTATGGACTTAAGATGTTTGAGTGTACACAAAGTATATGGGCTTAAGAGGTTTGAGTGCACACATAAAGTGGCTGAACTTATGATGTTTCAGTGTACAAGAAAGTACATGGACTTAATGTCAACCAAGTGCAGGGACTTATGATTTTTATGTGTTCACAAAGTGCACCGACTTATGATGTTTAAGTGTACACAAAGTGCACCAACTTATGATGTTTGAGAGTAGATGAATGACTGTGTCATAACTTCCTCTTGAGTATCATGTGACTCACAAAGGCCATCAGTTTACAGACTATCCAATATACTATTTTATTAGACTGCATTTTATAAGTTATTTATTTACAGAAACTTACCTTTCCTATTCATGTTCAACATTTAAAATATGTAAATGAGAATTTTTTTTACCCCCAAAAATAGACTTTCACCCTTCAAGCATACCTTATTAAACTTGCATTATCAATACAAAATTTAAAATAGAAAAAAAAATTGTTTAAACCAGTCAGATGTATAGAGTATCTTCAAAATTAAGTATCTCCTGACAAACATATAGATAATATGCACATGTATATGCAATCAAATTGCCTAGTAAAAACATTACCTTATCATTGGCTTTATATATCTCTTATATCCAATCATCAATTTATCCATTTGGTCAATATTGTGTCATTTGTCTGTGAAAAAGGCTAAGTGCCAGCCTGTCTGTCTGTCCAGCTGTCCATTTGTTGATCTGACAGTATGTCCTTCCGTTCATCCATCTTCCGGTGTGCCCACCAGCATACCTGTCTCTCCATCAATCTACTGATCTGTCCATTCATCCATCTATTTATGTCTATCTATCTGTTCATCTATTGTATTTATGTTTCTAACCACTATTTAACTGCCTATCTATCTATTCAATTGTCTAATCATCTAAGGTAGTGTTTTCCAAACTGTTGTGTCACTCATCAGTCGTAAGGGTGTCACTTCCCAAAGCATACATATTATAATATTTTCTACATTCTATGTACCTACAATACAATTATTGGAAATGGCTATTTTGGGGTCATAGACTGACCTTGAAACCAAATGTGTAGATATATTGAGAGCTTTGAGAATAATAAAAAAAAGAATACTTCAACTCTGCTGGGTGTCATAAATTTGTTGTCATATCGTCAGGGTGCCACAACATCACCAGGGCGTTGTAAGAGTGTCACAATAGAAAAAAACTTTGGAACTCACTGACCTACTGTATCTAACTATCTATCCATCAAACTATTTATCCACCATTCTACAAGCCAGTTTAGCTGTCGGAAAATCTTCCTGCCTATTTGTTCACCTGTCTTATTGGCACCCAGCTAACTGAAGTCAAGTTTGACTGCCAAGAAGTGTCATGCAAAACATGGTGACATGTTTGCATTTAATGCTTACTTGTGACATGCTCTTCGCTTAAGCACATAAATATAATCTGGTGTATACAAATTATCACCTCACATACCTCACCTTCATCTCCACTTTCCCGGCAACTTTAAAATACAAACTGAATAATAAAATTATTATATATTAAAGGCATCTCCGTCATTAGATTTTTTCAGTGTGTTCCATTTATTTGTTTTATACCTGGTCATGTGAACATTTAATTTTGTAGACAAATGATGAAAGTTAGCCTTTTCTGAGTAGCAAAGTACTAGATCATAATAAAATAGTTTAGTATGATTTTATGCAACATTAATTCCGATGCAATTGAAGATAAAATTCTAACTTATTAATAAAATGAAAAAAAAAGTTTGCATCAAAGACTTTTTTACGAAGACTAGCATTTTCAATAATCATTTCAGGTAAACACTTGAGCAGCCTTACTTAAGGGGATATTTAAAATTGATATATCCCCCTCCCCCCCAAAAAAAAAAAAAAGATTATTAATTCATTATTATGATTGCAGATGATTAAAATGAAAAATTATCACTACCCCATCATCTAAGATATTGTAATCACTCGGTTTTTACATAACAATTTCAATCTCTTTAATAAATCCACAGTTGAAGCAATGATAAATTTGTGTCCGCCATTATGAAAACCAAAACTTACGAAGAAACACGCTTCTCGAGCAGGGTTAAAAAGTTAGAAACGAAATGAACAAAATGAACTAGATTTTTTTAATGATGAATGGTTGAGTTATTTCTGTGCACTTAACGATAAACGAAAAAGTATAAATAAATCAAAAAGTTAACTATTGACGAACACACCTTAAGTTGAACAGCGAACTTACTACGGATTTGTTCATGAGTTCTTTATGATTCATGCTTATATAAAGTTTTTTGATTTTTTAATATCATGTTCTATATATCGTATTTCACAAAAAGCACCTCAATGTAACAACTTTCAAGATTCCAAAATCAGGTCAGGCAACAAATTTGTTGATATTAGGGAATAATTGTAGTCTAGCTCAATATAAATAAAGTAAACAAACATTAAGAAACATAATCAATGAGGTGTGTATTTGCTTATATGCTGTCTACAC
Organism: Euperipatoides rowelli; assembly: GCA_003024985.2. Taxonomy (NCBI): domain Eukaryota; kingdom Metazoa; phylum Onychophora; class Udeonychophora; order Euonychophora; family Peripatopsidae; genus Euperipatoides; species Euperipatoides rowelli. The sequence continues at coordinate 6,537 of PXIH01S0028420.1, forward strand.
TTCACGCATATTAACCTAATTTATAGCATAACTACCAATAATATTACAATATAGTTTTTGAATAAAACACTGTTTGCATTAAAATTTGATTTTTAATTTTCAGTTAATTATATTCTACCTTCTCTCTTATCCCACCCCCTCCTTTAATAACTCATTTTAAAATGATGCTAATATTTGATTTCCATTAAAAAAAGTCTATTTTTAATAATAAATTCATTACAAAGCCTTTTTTCTCTTTATTTCATCTCACTAGAAATTTGTTGATATATTGTTAGTGGCTCCACCTGGTAAATAATAAGAACAATGCACTTAAAAACTTTTTTTTTTTTTTTTTTTTTTTTTTTTTTTGTTTACACATGACAAAAGCTTTTGAATGTAATTTCAATTTGGTTTTGTTGCATCAAATGACTTTAATATAACATTTGAAAGATTTCTTACCTTAGAACTAATGCAATGAAGCGTATATAAATTTTCATAAATGGCTTCCATTTAGATCAACAAGATTTTATTCTTAATTTTGATCAAATAAGATTCGAGTTCATTTTTTTTTCTTCTTCTTTACAATAATTTCTTTAATATAACAAGAATATGTTTTACTTCATTTATTTCTAATAACGTCTTTAATTCAACAGGAACCACTATTTTAACAAATTAATATTCCGAATCACATTGACTTTATTCTTAAAGGGGTACTTATCTCTCATCATTCTTTTACTAATATTTACTCAATTAACTGAATTTAACAAATATCTTCAGTAATTTGTTTAGATTTATTAGACAGCATATATGATTATATGACGTAATAATCGAAATTATTACCTTATGCTCTCTAAAAGAATCAAAGTCAATGATAGGACTAAAGAAATCACATGACCATTAAATCAAGTATTTTAACATGATCCACATTGTTACTTTAAATAGTCGACTGATAATAAACAAAATTAAAGGGTAAATTATTTAAATCTGCATTTGTATGCTTTTATAGCTTAGACATGTTATTCAGACAATGATATCATTACAAATAGTCATATACTTAATACAATCACATTTTTAAAGAGTCATGTGATTCACACAATGACATCATTACAAATTGTCATGTGATTCATGCAATTATACTTAAATAGAGTCATGTGATTCATGCAAGCACATCTTTACAGAGTCATGTGATTCTTGCAATGACATTACAAACAGTCATGTGATTCATGCAATCACATATTTACAGTCATGTGATTCATGTAATGACATCATTACAAATAGTCATGTGATTCATGCAATTACATTGTTACATAATCATGTGATTCATGCAATGACATCATTACAAATATCCATTTTTATTCAGGCAATCACCTTGTGATTCATGCAATGACATCATTGCAAATATTCAGAGTGATGTGATTTGTGCAATGACATCTTTGCAAATTGTCATTTGATTCATGCAATCACATATTTACAGTCATGTGATTCATGCAATGACATCATTACAAATAGTCATTTTGATTCAGGCAACCAAGTTACAGACAGATTATTCATGCAATGACATCATTGAAAATAGTCATGCAATGACATCATTACAAAGTCATGTGATTCATGCAATCACATATTTTCAGAGTCATGTAATTCCTGCAATGACATCATTACAAATTGTCATGTGATTCATGCAATTACACTTAAATAGAGTCATGTGATTCATGCAAGCACATCTTTACAGAGTCATTTGAGTCTTGCAATGACATTACAAACAGTCATGTGATTCATGCAATCACATATTTAGTCATGTGATTCATGTAATGACATCATTACAAATAGTCATGTGATTCATGCAATTACATTGTTACAGAATCATGTGATTCATGCAATGACATCATTACAAATATTCATTTTTATTCAGGCAATCACCTTGTGATTCATGCAATGACATCATTGCAAATATTCATGCGATTCATTCAATCACATCTTTACAGAGTGATGTGATTTGTGCAATGACATATTTGCAAATTGTCATTTGATTCATGCAATCACATATTTACAGTCATGTGATTCATGCAATGACATCATTACAAATAGTCATTTTGATTCAGGCAACCAAGTTACAGACAGATTATTCATGCAATGACATCATTGAAAATAGTCATGCAATGACATCATTACAAAGTCATGTGATTCATGCAATCACATATTTTCAGAGTCATGTAATTCCTGCAATGACATCATTACAAATAGTCATGTGATTCATGCAATCACATCTTTGCAGAGTCATGTGATTCATGCCATGACATCATTACAAATTGTCATGTGATTCATGCAATCATATATTTACAGTCATGTGATTCAGTTCATACCTTTACCAAGTCATGTCATTCAGTTGATCACATCTTTACCGAGTCATGTAACTCTCACAATGACATCATTGCAAATAGTCATGTGATTCAGGCAATCACATCAATAGAGAATCATTTGATTCATGTAATGACATCATTACAAATAAACATGTGATTCAAGCAATCACGTTATTACAGACTCATGTGATTCATGCAATGACATCATTACTAATAGTCATTTTGATTCAGGTAATAACCATGTTACAGATAAGTGATTCATGTAATGACATCATTGAAAATGTTCATGTGATTCATGCAATGACATCATTACAAATAGTCATGTGATTTATGCAATCACATCTTTACAGTGTCATGTGATTCATGCAATCACACCTTTACAGTGTCATGTGATTCATGCAATGACAACATTACAAATAGTTGTGATTCATGCAATCACATCTTTACAGTCATGTGATTCAGTTGATACCTTTACCGAGTCATGTGATTCAGTTGATCACATCTTTACCGAGTCATGTGATTCACACAATGACATCATTGCCAATAGTCATGTAATTCAGGCAATGATATCATTATAAGTTATCATGTGATTAATGCAACAACACATTAAAAATAATCATGGATTAATACAATGACATCATCAAATAATGATGTGTTTCATGCAATGATATCACAAATAGTAATGTTATTCGTGCAATTTCATCATTACAGATAATCATGTGTTGCATTCAATACATCATTACAAATAGTCACATGATTCACGCAATGACATCATTACAGATAGTTATTTTTTTATTATTATTTTATTATCATCATCATTATTATTATTATTATTATTATTATTATTATTAGGGTGGTTATGTGATTAATGCAACAACATTGTTACAAATAGTCATGTTATTCATGCAATTTAATTGTTACAAATAATCATGTGATTCATGCATGACCATTAAAAATAGTCATCTGGTTCTTGCAATGATATCATTACAAACAGTCAAGATTCATGCAATGACATAAATACAAAAAGTCACATGATGCATTCAATGACATCATTAAGTATGTAGTCTACCACAGAGCTTATTATTCATTACCAACATTATGCATTAAATATTTAAATTAATAATATTTATGGAGTCCAACATCTAGCATTGATCTTGTGCAATTTTTAGAATTGAATTAATGAATTTAAAAGGACCTCAGTCCAAAAGACATAGCAAAATATACTGTGTATATGTTTACCGCTTACATAAAAATTATAAAAAAATTAATAATTAATAATTTTAATTATTATGTTACTGTCTGAATATTGTTCAATTTTCATGCATAAAATGCTCATTTGCTTACTTTGAGCATAGAAATTTGGACTTACACCCTTTAAAAACCAACATTTAAATGCAGTATAATAATAGATGTAAATAATGTAATGTTTTACAGATGTTTTCAAAAAATTAAAAAAAAAAAAATAAAGACTTTATCCCATCATCAATTATAATTATCTTCAATAGTAGATTAAGAAAAGCAGTTTTTTTTGTATGCAAGCAATACATTTATGAGACCGCATTTAGAATATTACACATCCATGTGGCATCAATTTCTAACTAAAACAAACACACACACACACCCATACACACACACAAAGACAACAATTAGAAAATGTTGAGAACAGAGCAATAATACCAAGTTAGTGACAATGCTTTGAAACAGTTAAAAATATTATCACGAAAAAACAAGGAAGAATCAAATTAAACCATTAATGCTTAGCATTCTTTTTTTGGGGACACTTAAAAAAATATTCATAACTTCATTCAGAATTCACCGATTTACTTAAATTTGTTATTAAAGTGAAGATAAATGTTGCCTCAATCAAATGGTAATAGATTGCAGCAAATTATTTAAAAATGGGCATTGCCATGATTCATAGAAATCTGACTATTGCAATTTTTTATTTGTTTGATATGTCAAATCCAAAAAAGTAAATAATTATTTATTTGTTTAATATACATTTTTTATTCTTGCTAAATATGTTAGTTAATATGATTCTTTAGTTCTTGCTAATTTTCAGTTTTTATTTGAAAAATTTCTATTTTTTGTATTGTCCCCCAAAAAAAGGACACTAGGCACGAAAGTCTACAGGTTTTTCCCACTATTGTGATGTTAAAAGAAATATTGTTTTAAATGGATTTTTTTATATTTTCACAAGAATCTATGAAGAATATGAGGGGTCTAGTTGCAAAATGGGCAATCTCCACTTTTCTTGATTTTAGAGGAGAGACAAATTTCTCAGAACTCTGTAATGATACAAGATACAAATGCCAATTTTTCACCCTTGGCTTGAAGATAATTTTGCAGGTTTTGCCACTAAAAAATTTCCTAAATAGATCATACATACGTCAAATAACAATATCCCAACTCCATTAACTCCATTTCACCAAAATGCGGAGGTTGCCAGGTTTGCAACTAGACCCCTCATATATTGTATTTTAGCTCTCACACTAAATTTATTCAATTTTATGTATTTAATTATAAATTCTTATTTGAAGAATTTATAGACTTAGACACTTTTGAACTAATTTATTACAGAACAAATCAATATTATATGTGCAGCAAAAAGGCAATGTGAATTTCTCAGGAAAAAATTCTTCTGTTTTTTTGCTATACTTCTTAATAATGGGTATATTATCTAGTTTACCTCGAAGGCATACCCATTAGTAAGATGTATAGCATATAATGGGACTTTTCCCAATCATAATGTAGTCACATGATCATTTTGAGCAAATTATACAGTATATGCATTTTTTTTATAACTATAAATTATATAAAGGAGATAAAATGGCAAAGTTATGTCCTTTCTTTGCAAGGCTAAATGAAAGTTTTTTGCTTTACTTTTCAAAAGTACCTTCTATTGATAAAAGTATGGTGCCATATTATGGACATCATGGATGTAAACAGTTCATTCTAGGTAAACCTAAATTATTTGTTTATAAAAATTGGTGCCTGAATATAAAGCAATTTGAATCTTATAAAGGACCAGGAACTGTTGTAGATGTATCTGGTGTAGGAATGGGAAGGTCTGTTGGTTTTGATATTTCTGAATTGCCAAATAATTTACATTATGATTAATATTTTGTTAACCTATTTAACTTCTCCAGTACTAATAAATATTTGAAACAAAAAAGGTCTAGGTGCAACTGGAACTTTGCATGCAAACTGGATTGAAAAATCTCCTTTTGAAGATGTGAAAAGTTTTATAAAAACAAGGGGATAATATGAATATTGCTATAATATTGCAGAAAATCTCATTTTAGTGAGATGGAATGACAATACCATAGTAACTACAGCATCTAACATACAAATTGTATACCTATTAACTAAAGCAAAATGGTCAAATGCTCAGAAGAAAAGTGATGAAATTGATCAACCAAATATCTCTAAATAAAACTATTTTATGGGTGGTACGGATCATATGAATCAAAACATGCCAAATTACATTGTTCCATTCTTTCAAAAAAAGTGGTGGTGGACTCTTTTTGTGTTCAGATAGTAAGCAGCAGTTCAAAATGTTTGACAAATTTATCATCTATATACCCTTCTTATGATAGAAAGCTAATGGATCTCTAGATGTTAGACATGAAATTTGCTTGACATATTATTTGCAAAGTACTCAAGAATGCTTAAGTGTTGGAAAACAAATTGGAAAGTCTAAAAAATTGAAAAAAAGAGCGTCAGAAGCAGTTCAATACAATGGACAAAATCATTATGTAATTGTAAACAAAACACAAAATAAGTGTGCTTATTGTGGTAAAAAAATGTGCATGAAAATGAAGCAAATGTTGAATTGGATTGCATAAGTACTGTGTTTTGACCAATTTCATAAAAAAATAGGGACAATAATGAAGAAATTATATTATACAACATATTATATCTTAATAATCTTACTATTAGTTTTGCTAAATGCAGATTAGAAAAAAAATCTTTTGAGAAAAAGTCACTTTAAACATTTTCACAAAACCTGTAACCTACCATGCCTAGCGTCCCAAAAATTGAACATTACATATTTTGTGAATAAATTTAACAAATTTTAATATTATTTTTTTTCATTATTTTTTCTATTGATTTAATGATGTTTGCAAACTTTTTTTTATAAAATTTTAAGCAAACTAAAACTTGGGCATTAATGGCTTAATGCTTAATTTTGCTAAAAACAATCAAACAAACAAAAAAATCCATTATTCACACAGTTTTTACCCCAAAACTATCCAACAACCAACAGGAAGAATAACTACAGGTAACAACAGATTCACTTTACAATATATGAGAACCACTAGAATGGCCAAATTTACAATAATTAAACATGTTATAACCAATTAACTAATCTGTGCCGTAAAAAAAGGAGGGACATGTGTACTCTATTATCTACATCTTTTTTTTCTTATGATTTAATAACTATTATAGGCTAATTATATTTCAGCATCTTTTTTAGGCCATGAGAATAACTTCTATTTTGTAAATTTTATTAAATTCTAACAATGTTAATTAAAGTAACGATAATAATAAAGTAAACCATTATAATATCACCTACACTGGTGAGATTATTCGTAAAATATAATGATTCAATGTAGTTCTACATGTTGAGTATGATTGTATCATGCGAGTACAGTAGAAGTACGAACTACAAATTATTACGAACTACAAATATTTTAGAGAACACATTGGTTTTGGTATTGCTTCCAATTTTACATTAAGAAATAAATAAAAATAAAAGGAGTACCTAGAAAAAGGATCCAATAAGTGACAATTACCACATTTTTAACATCTGCACATCTATTTCAGTTTTATACGCCAAATGGTCGTAAATAGCTCAAAAATATCAAAATCGATCAAAAAATGATTATTATAACTCTAGTTTATCCTACACTTCCCATCTGATGTCTTAAATATGTTTGAGTTAGGGTTCAGAGTAAGGTTAGGACTGTAACTAATAAAGTTGCTATCCATTTACTAAATGTCACTTATTGGATCCTGATTCTAGATTCTCATAAAAAAAATGTCTTACCTTAATAACGCAGATAATATTAATGAGGATTTTGATTGGTTATTAAGGAAAATCCTGAAAAAAGAAATATAAAACAAATTTAAAAATGTGTATTGATCGTAAGCATAAGTAAAGAAAAACAACAATACTAAAAGATAAATTAATTCTAAACAAAAACAACAAGTTTTAATAATGGACTACTAACAAGTCATGAAAATAAAATGTGAATGTTTATATGTATTTTTCCCCCCCTAAATGTGTCTTCAATTATAGTTTTATCTAAATGAAGGATGGGAGGGAAGGAGGGGCTATCAAAATTTTATTATGTTATTAAATTTATCAAGCAGTAGATTAAATAAATTACTTACATGTGTAAAACACATGTATACCTCTAGGCATTGCATATCCATTGTATAAAAACGGATAGGTTTGCATAAAATCACATGCACTGTTACAGTCAACCATGCACATTTAAAAGATTGATAGCCAACTTTTATGCAAACCTATCCGTTTGCTTTCTGCATAGTTATCCATTGAACCAATTATATTTTAGTAGGTTTCTAAGTAGAGGGCAGCACACTGTTGTTTTTGTCCCTTTTGATTTAATTTGAAAACATCGTATTTAAAAATAGATTTTAAAAAGCAGTAAATAAAATATTTTACGCAATACTAGACGTTTATTGAAATTCAATTTAATGTGTAAAACTAAAAACCATAATAAAGTTTGGAAATAAAAGAAAGAATATGATTGGCTATAGTATAGAGCAAATTCAGTGATTACG
>PXIH01S0028436.1:10209-20886 GCA_003024985.2 Euperipatoides rowelli
GAATTTCAATCTAATATGTATTTTTATTTGTCTTTTAAAATGACCTAAAGAAAAATCAAAAAAGGATTTACTCAAATCATTCCATATTTTTACATTTCTTTGTCTTATNGAACATCTAAGTCTACGTGATTTAGAGTTCCTTTGCAAGATTCCGTGTTGATGTGCGGTACCGTAAATGAAACTGAATTAGAAAAAATTAATAACTTCATTTTTTCTATTAAAGGAAAATCTATTCATTCAGCTCTATTCATACTACAGGATGTTATGTTTCAAATTAAAAAAAAAATTAAAAGATGCTATAATTTATATTGTTGATTTTATACAGGCATTTACCAAAGTTAATATTAATTTTCTAATTGATCAAATTTTAAAGACATGTGGTAACTCTAGCCTGTCTAAGCGTATGATAAGTTATATTACCAATAGATGCATGAGATTAAAATTTAAGGATAAACTTACAAACTCTTTTACAGTTAATCTTGAATTCCACAAGGTTCCCCACAGAGTAGCACATTGTTTAATATTTAAATAAATGATTTGATTAATCAATTGGAAAATAACCTAATGGGAATTTTCTCGAAAACTTTTGCACAAAGCTTCCAGGTAATTTCTTACCTTGATGATTTGTGTATAGTATGTAATGATAAAGAAGAATTTGATTTGGCTAATGAATTAATAGATATTTTTATTGAAAAATCTGGTGCAATTATTAATAAAAACAAATCATTTGCCTTTAAACCTTATAACAATTCTTTAATTAAAGGTTTTTCAGATAATTTTCCTTCCAAGTTTCTGGGATTTGATTTTCCTTTCTATTCTAAATCTGTCGACAATAAGATTAAAACTGATATCTATCAGAAGATTAAAAATGTCATAAAATCCATCAAGGACAAATATATTTCTATGTCCTTAAAAGTAAGAATTATAATACATACATTTTTCCTATGTTTAATTATTATATTTCCCATATTAATATCCAAAAAAATTATATAAAATCTATATATTCATTGGTCAATGATTTTTTATGGAATGGAAAAAAGGTACTTATATCGATTGAACAATTATGTCATCCAAGAGAATTGGGTGGTCTTGACTTAAAAAAATTAGAATTCTTCTTTGAATCCATTAAATTTAATGCCTTTGTAAAATTTATGCTTTTTATTTCTGGCTTTGGTTATAAAATCCAAATTGAACCTACTGATAGACCACCACCTCTTTTTGTAATGCCTTTATTTAAAGCCCTTTATTGTAACCACAGGAACTTGGCTGACGATTTATATGTTCTAGATTTCTCTCTTATCTCATATAGAAAATTAAGAGATTTTAATTTTAGTGAATTTACTAATAATGACACAGGACCTTATGTGCATTGGTTCTTAAGGACTTGATCAATAACTTTGCTAATCCTGGCCTTATTGATTTTGCTTTTAAGATCTTAAATGCATCGATACAAGTTAAAATCCTATTGGCGAAATTTTCAAAAAAAAGCTTTGTCACTATATGTGTTTTTATGTAATGAAGAAGAAACTATTGTACATACTTACTATTCAAATGTCAATCTATTTTCAGTCTTTGACTGGATTACAAATACAAGATTCTAATTTCGTCTTATTGTGCGATTTATTGAAAAAAAAATTTTTGACTAAAATATTTTTTTTTTTTACATGCTGGAAGATAAGAAATGCTTATCTATTTAATTTAAAATTATTTTATAATATTGGTTATTTTTTAGAAAATTTAAAGATTCAATGTACTTTTGAAAAAAAATATTTGCCTGATAAAAGATTCCAAGAGATTTGGAATAATGAAAATTTTTCATTGATTAAGAATTTTGTGTTAATTTGTGATTGATATTATTTAGAATTGTAATACCGGTACTAAAAGTTTTTATTGATATTACTTAGAATTGTAATACTAAAAAATTTTATTGTAAATTATTGATTTAATCTTGATATTGAATTATAGATTTTTTAAATATATTGTCTCTTTTTAGGCTATGTATTTTGAACTTATATAAGTCAATAGAATTTCTACCTACGATGTATCTCTAAAGTTTTTCCTTTTAAATAATAAATTATATTTGAAGGGTGAAATTCCCTTAAAAAAAAAAAAGTGACCAAAGTAAATGTAAAAAAAAAAAGTTGTCAATTAAAATTATTCAAATTAATATCAATCTTGAAAAATAATACAGTATATTTATTAAAACTTATCTAATTATTAAAAATAATAATATTTAGCCTAACGTAAGAAACTGCAGCCACATGTCAGTTGAGATTAAAGGGAAGTATTCACAATTTTGATTGGCTGTTGATAGACCCACTAGTGTCTGTATCCCAGAAATGCATTTTCCTTTAGCTCTAAGTCAGCCAATCAAAGGTCGGCTTTCAATTTAGTTCAGTATAGTGTGTTATTTTATTTATTATTTATTTTTTAATATGCTTTAATTATGTTGGAGTTAGGGTCAGGGTGAGGTTAAGGTTAGAGATTTTTTAATTTGATATTATATTCATATTGGAGATAGAGTCCGAGTTAAGTTATGGTGAAGTTATAGTTTTGGTCTAGAGGAAACTGCTTATCTTGGATCCAGACACTAGTTGCGTGCTCCCTGTCACATGACTTGAATTATCCAATCAAAACTCTTATTTTCAACTCATTTCAATATATCAGCTAAATTTGTTTAGTAAATAGTCCTTCTAAGACTTGATTTTATTGGCTGAAAATTAATTGTATGGAGATTTTTATAAATTTTATCCAATATAGGGCACTTTAATTTTTTTTTTTTAAAAAAAACATGTTTTTATCTGAAAAATTAGCGGAGATATTTACGGTAAAATTTTAGCATTTTAAGCCCATTTTTTAAATTATTTTGATAAAATTTCTCTACATAGGGTCAATAAATGTCATATTTTGGGAAAAATAAATGGAATATTTATGTCAAATTTGGTATGATTTTATTCCGAAATAATTGGAGATTTTAAAAATATCAAAATCTGAAAATCGATTTTTCAAGCCATTTTGTGTGTTTTCTATATGTATCCTCCCTTAATTGATGTGAGTCAGTGCACCTGATACCGGATTAACAAATATTATTTAGATGGAAGAAAGTTGGCATGCGTATGGGCACCCTATTAGGCATTTTATAACTAGCTTTTTTTTTTTACTCAGCCTACTTTAGTAAGCTATACCTTAATTAACACTAATATAGACAATTTGGCTGGTACATTTAAAATATTATGCTAAGTCATATGATAAAGCAAGATAATAGAAAATTACCTAAAAGTTTGAGAATTTTTATTTATTTATTGTTTTAGTTTAAGGCTGAGCTTATACAGTTTAGCTTATTAGCTCACAAATAAAACACAATACAAAACAATCATATAAAATTAATTAAATAAAAGGGAACAAACAAAAAGACAATGTGTCTTTACATCCCCTTTTTTACAATAATTTCACATAACTTTTTTTTTATATTTAATGGTTAAACCTTAAATATATAATGCTATGTTAGCTTAAGGGAGTACGGTATATGGGTATGTCATTAATGCTTCAAAAATGGCATTTTCAATTTTTATCATTTTTAAATTCTCTGTCTTTTCTAAAAAAAAAAGGTACCAATATTATGGCCTAAATAATTCTAAATATATGTAAAATGATTGATTTTGTTAACCCTATTTATCTCTTAATTTTGAAGAAAAAAATGAAAAATCTGAGAAAAAAACATCCCTAAAATACATGTTTTTACTATGGTAGAAAGACAGCGTTTTATTATATGGAAGCTGCCATTTAATCTTTTTTTAAACAATAATTCTCCCTCTATCGGTAGAAATAATAATTTATTTGCTGATGTTTAAAAAAAGTGTGGTTTATGTCAATTTGAGTGATCTTGTTGTGGGGTAACGTTTACATTAACGTATTTAAATCCAAAGTCATAATGATGTTTCTGAATATACAATTTGAGTGCTAATTGACTAACAAATAATCATGTGATTTTTTGCCTACATTATCAACCTGTAAACAAATGGCCGATACCGACGCTTTGACTGTTTATGCTTATAAAAACACGAAGAATTATAAAAAAAATTAATACTCTTCAAAACTTTGGACAAAAAAAAACTCGTATAATTAATAAATGTTTACTAATGGGATGTGTTCTAGAGATCCCAGTACCGGTACTGCCATTTGACTCAGCAATTGCTACAAGTGTCCGTAAAATTTAAATACATGTTTGAATTGAAATATCTCAAAATTGAATTTCAACAAATATGAGCAATGGCGCCGCAACAGTTAGGAAAAGATGCTAAAAAAGTATCATGTGATGTGTCACATGATTCTTCCTTGATCCTGCGCACATGATTCAGTACTGTAACTATAAGCTTATACTTTTTATGAAATTCAACCTGGTGGTTTAGCAGCAAATTAAAAATTTCTTGGTTTGACATCAATCATTGCTTTACATTTTAAATTAGTTTAAATTTATTTAATTAATTATTACAATGGTTTATAATTGAATAAATGATATACAAACATATTCAAATGATTTAAGAATAATTAGTAAACATTAAATGATAATATTATAAAATGAGATATAACAACTACTTACTAATATAGCCTACACTTTAAAAATTATAATCACAAGTAATTTTTGTTCTTAATTTAAATTCAAATCTCATTATCAACACAGATTAGGAACATATTAAACCAGGAAATAGACCCATACCACTGTAATGTAAAATCAAAGACAAAGTGGTGAATTTTGAACAAAGTAGAAAACAGAAATTATCAAATGATTTAAGACTGATATTGAAATATATAAACTAGACAAAATTCATGAAAAAAAAGTGTGAGACTTGATAACATTAGCTATTTGGGCGCGCAATTACAAAAAGCTTTAATTCTGGACAATCCTAAACACAATCTCAAATTCCTGAGTAAACAATCCTGTACAAACATGATGATTTGGATTCCGAATCATAACCAAATACAATTCACTTACTAGCCATTAGCTAAGCACACAATAAACTACAAAGTGACGTCACACTGTTAAGGAGAAATCAATTGATAACACAAGGAAAAATAATCTATAAACTAATAAAATATAAGGTACTGTACGTTAAATTTATCATAAATTTTTACACCATTTAAATATAGCACATTAATATTCAATGTCACTGTTAATAGAAATATTAAACTTAATTAAAAAACTTTGTAAAATATTAATAAACCTTAATGAGATATATTATAATAATAATAAAATAATCACAAGATGTTTTGTTCATTATGTTCCTCCATAACTTGCAAAGATCCTTGACATAAGCTACAACAGGGAGTTCAATACTGAGACTGCATCTAGAAATATTGTCTGGCATTCTCCACAAGCTGAAAGTAACTGTTTTTAGCTTAAACGCAGATAAAATCTTTAAACTGTAATGTAAATAAACCGATAATGGAATATGTAATACTCTATCAACACTGAGTTCATAATCCACTCGAGTAACTATGATTTTTATTACTTATAAATGATAATGTGTTCCCACTACTACTACAAATGTAAGCAAGCTAGAAAATGAAGTAATAGAATGTAAGTTTTTTGTTTAATTAACCGAAAGTGACAAAACAAAGTATTGTATAAAAAAAAAGACCAGGGAAAAAGAAAGAGCTGTTGCCTAATAATTATTCATTAAGCAATGAAAGCAAGCATAAATGGGAGAAGGGGGAAAAGATATGGGGGAAATGAAGAGGGAAAGACATCCCCTTATAAGGTACTTTGGGTTCAGTATTCAGGCATAGTACATTTCTGGTAATGACTCAAAGTGCCTGCTTCTTTACCCTCTAACTCAACCTTCTTATTCATCCAACTCTTTCCCTGAGAAACATGGTTTTAACTGGTTCTTTGAGGTCGGGTGTGTACCTCGGGTCTGTCAGGGAGAAAACAGGTTATCAACCTATCTCACATATTGCTGTGGAGGTATGCAGTCATGAACTTTGTACATGGGTGCACGGGTCCATATGGTTATATACTGTATATATTAATGTTGACCTCCTGTTTAGAATTAACCACATAAGCTATCTTTCCTCAAGCAAATTATTATTTGTATTATTAAAGTTAATTTTCTTCTATTCTGACTTGGCTAGGTACTGTAATCTGGAAATGAAACCCAATTAAAGGTTGTTATTTGGTGGTGCTGTAAATCCCCCCCACCCCTTCCCTCAAAAGAGTTGAATAGCTCCACATATGAAAGCCAAAGTTTTTTTCAGGAACTGTAATGTCTTATATGTGTCTTGTTAGAATTTTTTAAAAAAAATGTTTCTGTCAAGAAATTTTTTTTTCAAATTTTGATTGATACTTTTTTTAAATAACTCAAAACATTTCTGATAGTGACGTTTTAATGTAATTAAATGATAAGACAGCAAAATGTTTACTGTCATTTTATGTGAAATAGTTTGTTTAAATTAGTCTATTGTATGCGTTTAATGAAATAGTTTGCAATTTTTTTGTCAAACCATAATTAAGAATATCTAGTCCTGAAATAGCCTTCCAGGAAACCAGGCCTATTATTACCATCAATGTTGGTGTTGTTTATTTATCTTTATTTATTTATCTTAATACATGACATAAGTCCTATGGACTTTTACATGGCAAGCACTGACAAAACAATACAATAATATTAAATAAATACATCAGTTTTCATCGTTTATAACAAAAACAAAACAAACAAAACTTATCCCTCATTCTTTACATAACAATAATAAAACAAAAATATCAAAGATTATTTGATTTACAGAACATTCCAAAAGATAAATATCAATGAAGTTTTTAAAACCGTGAAAACTCAAAAATGTAAAATTAGCACATGTGAGCCCATTCCAAATATTTTAAACCCTATTAACTATCGCAAAGTTCATACGAATAGTATGTCTAGAGTTAATAAAGATTTTAAAAGAGTGGCCCTTCCTACCTACACTTTCATCTTTTACAAATAGATTTCTCACATTCCTATTTATATTATTTCTTTATATAGAAATATAAGATCTCCTCTTATCTTTCTGTAATTAAGCATTAAAAGATCATTCAACTTCGTATACCTCATTTTAAATTTCATAAAGTAAAAACCCGAAATAGATTTGGTTAGTCTTCTAAACTGTCTCTCAATTTTATTTGAATATTTTTTGTATAAAGTATATCAAGCCGAATTACAATATTCATACACAGGTAGAATATGTATCTTATAAAACAGTTTAAATAAAATTATTGTAATATATTTCATTTTTCAAAATTGCAAATTTAGAATAAATCTTTTTTACCAGATAGTCGACATGTATAGAAAGTCATATTTTTGTCATACCATATACTGTACCTAAGAATTAGTGAGTATCTGAATTGTCATAGCCATTATCATTGCTATTGTTGTTGTTATACAATTATCATTATTATTCTTATTGCTTTTATTTTCCAGTTATTTACCATATCGCAACTTTAATGCCAACCAAAGAATCGGAACCAACTGGAAATAACAAGAAACTGCATATTGGGAATGACTATGTACTTATTGTTTACAATGATAGTGAACAAAAATTCAAGATGGGAACCATCAAAGTAAGTCATTAGTCTACAGAGAAATCTATGAGAGGAGGAGGGAGGAGTCCTAGTAGGTCTTAGAGATACTTTTTTTTAATTAAAAAATTATTCCAAATTGAGATGTGTTTAAAGTAATAACTCAAAATATGCCATATTGATGATATGAATTATTTAAAAGAATGGCATTGATGTCTAAATTGTTGTGGTCTTTCTATTGATTATTAGGAAATTGACATATGTTAACCATCGATAAAATGAATACATTCTTTATGTGTTATAGCCTACAATAGTTATGAATTCATAAAGCACCTTTAATCAACTAATGTCTGTTGTTTAGGCATAGATGTTTATCATCTACTGAAATACCTTTTAAGCAAAAAATGATTTGGAAGATCTGGAGTGGTTTTAAGTTCTTTGACAAAATTATGAAAAATTATTTGGAGTTTTCTGAAATAAATATATAATATACCAGGTCCTGGTATAAAGCTGTTCAAATAGCGCTGATATTTAATTGCTACTCTGTTCCATTATTAAGTTGTTGTATCCGCATTAACACTCTTTGCTTTATAAGTAGTTTAAAAGGGGATTTCTACCTCACTGAACAATGAAATTCGAGCACCCATAATGAATTGCAGCAGCAATACTTTTACCTATAATCAAAGCCATCATTACCCATAATGCATTGCAAATGATTTGTATACCACTTAAGTATATTCAGCTATTTCTGTGAGGGTGTGGCTCATTTGTGTAAATTATGCATTGCAAATGACTTTTGAATATCACATATGATGTCATCCCAAACATTCCGGAAATTCCCGAAGTTTTCTGAAGGGGGGGGGGGGGGGGAGGTACAGCTCTTTTGCATAGTCGGCATTCCAAAGTTTGTCAAAGCTAAACTTCGGAAATCTCCAGCCATGTTGGCCAGAATGCTTAAGGGGTCATTTGCAATGCATTTATGTAATTTTGCAAAATCCAAGATGAGGTCCAAGATGATGGCCAAACATTTTTTTTTTAATTGTTATTTGTTCAGTAATGAATTCTGGATATGAGCTATTTATGATGTCATTTGGATGCACAGAATTATACACCATCACTTAGAACCTTTTTCAATTAATTTTTAAATATTTTTAGAGGTGGTGCAGAACCTGTATGGATCATCACATGACCTTGTGCTTGCGAGGTCATTAAGGTGCACAGAACAATGTGTGAAGTATGTAGCTTTATTTTGATTTTATAATTTTCTGACATTTTCTGAATTGCCCCGGACTAATTTGAGGTCATAGAACCTTCATCTTCGGATATAATCACAACTACTGATTTTTAACTGAATACAAAACCATTAAGGTGCGCAGAATAATGCAGGAAATGCATACTGTACCTTTTTTTTTTCAAGTTTTTTTATAATTCATTGACGATGATGTCACATATTCTGAAGCTTTCCAAAGTTCTTCAGCCATGATGACATCATAGATGTACAGAAAGATGCACCACCTACTTAATTTTTTTTTTTACAAATTTCTGATTATCAAAGTAGCTGCCATCATAGAACCATCAACTTCGGAAAAAAAAATATTTCTAGAAATTTTCTAAGTTTCTCGTTCATCATTCTGCACATCTATGACATCACTTCCTGTCTTGTAAAATTCTATCAAAAGCAATGTCCATCTAATCAATCTCATTGGTTTGAAAATGAGATTGAGGACTCTTCAATAGCATACTTAGATATAGACATCCACCCTTCCATTGAAATCTAAACTATGACAGACCATGATAATCAATCAAAGTCGACATTCTCCAGGATCTCTTTCAGAGTTCTCTCTCTCTCTATTCATACGCTGGTAAACAAGAGTTGACATAAACAATCTTATGTCAACTCTTGCCTATTAAACTATAGAAATAGATTTCCTTTTATAGTTAGGATAAGTGTGGATTTAGTCAATGTGGAATGAAAACCTTCAGAAAGGTTTAACATTAGAGCATAGCTGTCTCAACAAAGCAATATTTACATATAAATAATATACAGTACATATTCTGTTACTCTTAGTATGATTCTTTTTTATTGTTTTCATAAATTTTAAACAAACATAAAATAGATGTCAGTAGCTAATGGAGAATCAAAACTTGTAGATATAAATCTTGTTTTAACGTTCTTATCTTAATCCCAGCTCAAGGTGTTCATATGTGTCATAAACGCCGTCACTCATAGGATCGATTATTAGGTATCATTTTCATTTGTTGAATTAAAGAATCTAAATTGACCCCTACTATATCATTACTGCGCAAAATTTAAAAAACACTTGTGCTAACATTTGTATTATTTTTCCAAGTAGTGAAAAATAAAAACATATTTTTAAAAAGATTTTTCTTATATGCTAAACATGATTATTATCCTATATACTTTGTGTGTATATAATTATAGATAGATAGAGAGAGAGATATAGATAGATAGATATAGATAAATAGATAGATATAGATTGATTGATTGATAGATAGAGATAAAGATAGATAGAGACAGATTGAGAGATAGGGAGGGAGAGGTTGGGAGAATGTGTGAGAGGAGGGAGAAAGAGAGGGAGCGGGAGGGAGTATGTTCCATATTATAATGCCTTAGGGGTGGGATCTTAACGTATGATGGAAATATCAATACAATGTATTAAAATCTGTAGATAAAACATGTATTATATGAATCTATCCAATAAGCATCCTTCTAACCTCTGATAGGCAGAAATTCCCATAGATCTACCTAGATTTGATATAAACCTTGTTCTAAGTGGCTATATCTACTGCAGTGAGGTTTCCTTCAGCATTGTCTAAATTTGAAAATCACATATTTTCAATCGTGAATTGTAGCCGTTCCAGATAATGTAGAGCCTTGTTTTTTTTTTTAAACAAATACAGATTTTCTCTACAAATGGATAGTAAGGTTTTAATTAATAATAGAAGTATTCAAATCTCAGCTGATTTTTATAGTACGATAGCCAAAAACAGAAAAGTGAGATCTAGTTAACTAGTTAAGAAACTTATTACATTGGAATTTTTTTTATTTTTTAGTTTTAAACTAATTTTTAAGGGGAAAAAAAAATTACATACAATATAATCTC